>CANYCX011120193.1:0-11240 GCA_948193385.1 Breynia disticha f. nivosa | reverse complement strand
TATAAGTTAGATGGAGTGTAGAGAGAGATAGGAAGAGATACATATATATATATTTCGGAAAGGACGGTTTTACCCCCGGCACTACATACTTGACTCCTTCCCGATTTTCTCTCTCCCGATAATCTAACTTAACCCGATTTTAAAATCTTACAGTATTTTACACTCTCCCACTATTTTATAATTAAATATATTTGCGAAAAATTTATCCATATATTAATGAAATAAATTCCAAAAATTCTTAAAATTTCCAAAAAATGGAGGGCATTACACTAGTTCATGTTAGAGAGTGTGATAGAGTGAAGGAATTACCCACTCTTGAGGAGAGAGAAAATGTCACCGGTAACTCGATTAGTGAACTAAGAAGTATATGATAGACACACTAGAATGGGGGTTAAATTGTGTCTATGGGTTTTTTGAACTCTTTACAAAATTTTGTCGAGCACTTAGAAACAATACAAGAAAAACACAACACAAGCTATTTATAGTGGTTCAACTCTGATTAGCCTACCTCCAGTATCTTAGTCTCCTAAATAAGGATTTTCAACCCTTACTCTAATACTTTTTATTTCTTGCAAGCACTGTCAAACCAAAGTGGGAACTTGTCATACAAGAACCCTAACAATAGTTCTACCTAACCTATACTAAGATAAAGACTACCCACAATATCTAAACAAGAATTTCAAGAACAATAATCTCAACACACTCTCTTAACATTTCTCTAAAAAATTATGAATATAGAATAAGTACTCACTTAAAGAAAGCCTTGTAAGAGATGAGTTGTCGAGATCATTAATCAATCTTTTCTTTAATACTTTCAATCTTGAATCACAATTCTTCAATCTCTATGATGAGCACTCAAAGATTGTTTTTAGAAATGTATTTTATGCCTCTTGAGCATTTTTTTTAATGTTTTAATATCATTCTTGCTTGATACTAGTCGTTTTTCCATCATTGTCCATTGTCCAATTAAAAATTGTTTAAATCTGACACAGTGTCTTGATAATGTATATTAAAACTATTTATTAACATACATTACACTTGGTCGTGTAGTTCATATTCCTGTGTCTGTATAGTTTGATTCGAGCAAGTACATTGTTTGTGGTTAGATACAAAAATTTTTGGCTGATCTCCAGAATTGTTAATATACTTTATCCTTGAGTAATATACGATACACTGTTCGTGTAACTCAACTTAAGCATGTCTCTTATTCGTGTATCATGCTAGAAGAATTTTGGCTGAACCTTGTCTTGTAAACATATGTTATTGTTAGGTTTTAGTATGGCTTTAACATAGATTGGCACAACATAATTCTTTGGAAAAAACAATCAAGAACATCCATATAAAAATTCAAAACCAAGATCCATGTATGTTATACGTTAATCATGTAAACTATTTTTGGGTTTAGTACATTAAATCAGATGTAAGAAAGATTCTTGATAAATTATATATGTAACTAGTGTATAGGAACCAGCCTATACAACCTTCAAGTTACTAATTTTTCAAAAAGGAGCTAATTGTATACACCTCCTTCTATGCTCACACACACACGACTAGTCCTTTATGAAATGGTCGAGTGCTAGCTCTATTTTGCATACATGACAACTAAAGGATTAGCAAAAAAATAAATGAAAATTTTCTTACCTCAGAATCACAAAGTTTTTTATATGAAAGGAGCCAAAAATAAGAATAGTGCCTCTTTTATTTATAACGTCTGACCAAAAGAAAAATAAGGAGAAAAGCAGGAGAAAAAGGAGGAGAGATAAAATCTAGTCTTTATCTCTATCCCATCTTATCCTTATCTTAGTTAATTTAATTCAACTTCTAATTCTTATCAACTAAGGATAATTAGGAGATAATGTTGAATCACACTTTTAGGCAACATATGTCCTAAAATGTGATTCACTCTTTTATGTCCTAATCCTTTTATCCTTATCCTTATCTTAATGATTAGTCACTTAATTATAAACTTAATTAACAACTAAAACACATCATAGTCATGTACTCCTTCTCTAATCGGGCCTACACTTTTTCCAATTAACACATTTTGTAGCCTCATATATTTGTCCTTAAAATGACCCAAATATACGTCCGAAATGGAAATACCAATTTTACCCTTTTCAGAACTAGTCGTCGTGTGCGATCCTATAGGCCTATTTAAATTTGGCATTAGGAATAATTAAATCCTAAAGATCATAAACAAACTATAACAAAATGCTATGACAATCCAAATTAAATGAAGATGTTGTGACATTTGTTTGACTTGAAGCAATCTTACATAAATGTTGGAATTACATAAGGTATGGAACAATTACCCTTATTGAGTCAATTCCTTTTCTTGATATTCTTGTGACACTAAACTCTCAAATAAATTATGTGAAACATTTTAACATCTGGGTATGGCCATACACTTCTCAATTCACTGATCAAGTGGCCAATGACATATTTCTCTTTCTTGGAGAGTCAGTAATTCTATTACTTCTCTCATGATCTTTAACATGAATTAATGAATACCTGATCATACTCATACTTCTTGCTCTGTTACGGGCACATTAGGCATATGTCAAAGTAAACAAAATCCATCTAGAGTTTCACAGAAATTTTTGGTCTAAGAACTCTAATGCAAGACTTGCAAATGAGAACCACTTATAACTTAGACCCATGTAGTTTTCTCATTTGTAGATCTAATCTAAATACTACGTCTTGGACATGTATCCATAATTTCTAACTAACATCCATATCCTCGTGTTCTGTAGGGCCAAACCCATTAAGTTAGGAAGAGCATGCTAGTCTTAATTTAACTACTACTCCCATATTATTGATCAGCTAGGGATATTTAAAATGTAATCTATATGCTTCAAGTTCCTAAAGGCATATGTCCTACAAGAATATGCCTCACAAATGCTCAAGCCTTAAGAAACACATTTATGAAAGTTCTATCAAAAGAGAACATGAAATAAATATGATAAAGCTAAAATTGCCTCAATTAATTGAAATAAAAGGGAAAAAATGTTTATTGGTCTAGAGCTAACACTAACAGTTATACTCCACAGTAACGTGCGTTACCTTCATTCAATTTCACCACATTGATTTTCTTCTATGTTCTAAGTTGTTAACATGAATTATATATCATTAATGTGTGCTAACATGTTTTAGTACTTGACTTTTAATCTTTAATCAGCTTGAAACTTAAATTTATCAATTTCAGCATTAAGTAAATTATCAAAACATAGAAGGGACACATATGTTGATCACCCTTAATCTAAAAATCTCCCCTTTTTGATAATGACAAAACAATCTAAAATTGATACAATTATCCACAAGTAAAAGCATAAGAAAAATATGGAATATGATCAAGGTGTTATCCTTATCTCCCATAGTTAGCTCAACGATTTATATATCAAAACATAATCATGTTAACCTTATAAACACATATCATATTAATTTCTTATTTCTCCCCTTTTTGGAAATAATAAAAAAGAATCACAACACTCCATAAATGTGGGATTCCCCCTATCATTAGGCAATCAAGCAATAATAAGTAACAAGAAATACAAAAATGAAGATTAAGTAGAATTAAGGTCACAATCATCCATAACAAGTCAAACATCCATATAATATCCTGATAGAAAATAAGGTGCGAATATAAGAAACCAAACACACATAAGGTATGAACATAAGAAAAACTCAATAATAAATACTCACATAGACACTAAAACAATGCAAATAACATGATGAAAAATGTTGATCTAATGGAGCAGAAGTATGATAACTAAGCGCAACTGGAATGACAGTGATAAGTTAGAACTGAGTCATTAGCGATGCAACCAAGCTTCTAAACCAAGCTTCTTAGTTATCTTTAGAACACAAGAAACCTTTTCCTCTAGATGGTTTAATCTCTGTATGACAAAAGGCGATGGTAGAGATAGAATAGGGTTGAACTGTGTCGGAAGTGCAGAGGAAGAGAAAGCATGTGCATGACTCGTTCAGGGAAGGGATAGAGGAACCTCAATGGCACGATAAGTTGAGCCATCAAACATAGAAATACCATGCTCAAGATATTTATAGAATACCCAACCACACTCCAAATTCTGACAATACTTCATAGTCTTAAGGTAAGAATCTCGCACCATTTGATTTTTATGAATTTTTATCCTTTTATCTTCTGAGAATTCAAAGTCGCTCATATCAAAGATACAAGCCAAGATAGAACCAAATGGAATCCCTAACTTTTGTTCTTTATCCTCAATATTGTAGAATCCTCGTGCTATAAATTGAGCTTTATTGGTCATATACCCTATAAATATTCTACAATAATTTACCAAATTATCTCTCATAATGTGATACATGATTTCCAAGTCGATTCCTCAAAGACTAAATTCAGCGTGGAACTTAGGTGTGATAATGCATGTAAGTGTGACATGGATTAGTCACATCTTAACACCATAACCATTGCAATCAAAGCCTTTTTTCCATTCTTGGCTGATAGATTGTTCTCTTGTCTAAGAAAGAATATGCTCTCTATTTGCATTAGCACTTGTGCTCAAAATTGAATCAACTTTGTCGGTGCATTCGTGCTAAATTTAAATTTTTCTAAGCATCTATAGCCTGTCTTTTTCATGTGAAACCAAAAGAACAAGTCCTATTCATTAAACTGAAAGTGATATCTTTTAAACTTAGAATAAATCACAAGCTCACCCTGCAAATTAAACTCATAAGTGAGATTAGCATAGAACTCTTTCACATAAGGTTCATAGATTATGTAAGGTTTCAGCACAAACCTATCAAATCCAAGCTCTACAAACTTAGGTTATATCTAACCCAACACTCCTTAGTAAATAAAAATTAGAGAACAAGCTTTCCACTAGCATTTATCTAGATAGCACATTCTCAAAGTAAAGTTCAATTTCTTTAGAAATAAATTTATCCGAGTTGAAGTTAGTTGGAGGTTGTAAGGAGCTTCCTTCTCCTCTCCTAATGCACTTTAAACTTCTATGAGAGGTTATTCAGGTTGTAGTTAGATTGAGGTGTAAGGGAAGGAGTAAGGTAATTGATGTTTTAATTGATGGGTTTTTATTATAGAGGTTTGGAAGTGTTTTGGAGTGGTTTGGAAGAAGATTTATGGAGTTTTGAGGGTGGAGATTGAAGCAGACAGCATGTATTATAAGGTGTAAGATGTTTTAGGGTTTTGTAAGGGAATGAGAGAAAAAGGTGCATTTTTAAATTTGTACAAGTCAATCCCGATAACATTCATTATCTTTTTTTAGTAGCTTACATTAGCAAATAGCGTATGTTATTTTATGATTAACGTAAGTTGATCATACATGGCCAAGAATTGTTTTGCACCTGCAGAACGTGGATTAGCTACTCAGCCTAACAAATGTTAGGTGTTTTCATAACATACTTTATTAAGACCATAAGTTGTGTTAATAGCAATCATGATACATATTTTTCAATGAACAATCTAAAACCCTCGAATCATACTCCATATGCTCTAAGAACATTTTATTGTACATGAACAATGCATGTATGTAGAGAAATAACATGTCTACATACCAATTTTAAATGCCATATCATGCATAGTGAACAAGTTAACTTAAAATCACACATGTTTCAACTTAGAAAAAAAATTCAAGAGCATGATCATTAGCTAATCAAACATCATAGAGCAATATTCAATTAACCTTACAAAATCAAAATCAAGCATCCATATAAGTTCAAAATAGCATAATTCAACATTTAATCATGAGTTATTATCAATCAACATATCATTCACAAAATCAAACACATCATCATTCACCCATAAACATCATCCATTCAAATTTCAATTAAATTGCACATTCCTGACCTAAATCTAATAGAATCAAAGCTAGTCTTTTTAAGTGTTTTTATGAAAATTTTTGCTAGTTGATCATTTGCTTTCACAAATTTCAAGCATATATTTCTTTTTTGCACATGATCTCTTAAGAAGTGATATATAATCTCAATATGTTTGGTCCTACTATTCATTATGGGATTTTTACTATGATTAATTGCACTCATATTATCACACATAATTGGAACTTTTTCAAGTTTAATTCCATAATCCACCGATTGATGTTTTAACCATAGGACTTGTGCACATGCAGTTCCAGTGACTATGTATTCTATTTTGACATAGAGATTTCTATGCTAATTAATTTCTTACTAGCCCATGAAACTAGACATGACCTAATGAAGTGACAAGATCCACTAGTTCTTTTCCTATCAAGTTTACAACCATAATGATTGCCATCACTATAAATAATTAAATTGAAATCTAGACATGGAGGATATTAAACACCTAAACCTATAGTAGCAATTAGATGAATAAATATTATTTTGCATGCGCTATAGTGAGAATCTTTAGAATTTACTTGAAATCTATCATACATACAAGTCACAAATATTATATTGGAACAAGAGGAAATTATAAAAATAAGTGATCTAATCATACCTCTATAGAGCTAAACATCAATCGGTTTACCTTCCTCATCTTTGTCAAGCTTAAGCAATGATGACATAGGAGTGTTCATTAGCTTACAATCTTACAACTTGAACTTTTTGAGAAAATCCTTAATGTACTTTGTTTGATGGATAAGATACCTTCCTCCAATTGTTTTATTTGAAATCTAAGGAAGAATGTGAGCTCCTTCATCATGCTCATTTCAAATTCACATTTCATAAGATTATAAAAATCCTCGCACATAGATGAGTTAGTAGCACTAAATACGATGTCATCAATATAAATTTGATAAATAAGATCATCATTTTTATATTTCTTAATAGAAAGATTTGTATCCACATAAAGCCTTTCATAGTCATGTTGGATGAGGAAAGAGCTTGACCTTTAGTACCAAGTTCTAGGTGCTTGTTTCAACTCGTATAATGCTTTGATTAACTTATAGACATACTTCAGATGTTCTTGGTCCTTAAAGCCCAAAGGCTGCTTGACATAGACTTCCTCTAGAATAACTCCATTCAAGAAGAAACTCTTAATGTCCATTTGGTGTAACTTGATTTTCTTGTGTGTGGCATAAGAGCATAGTAACTGAATTGCCTCAAGTCTAGTGACGCATCCTAATTTTAAATGATGACAATCATGCACAAGTGTACATAGTCAAGTAATAAAGGAGAGTAAGAAGCTCGACCTAATTTATCAAACCCTAGGGAAATTGAACTAAATGACATCCGAGTCTTTGTTGCTTATTAGAATGTCCAATCAATTGAAAGTTGATTCAAAATTTAAACTAAACTAATCAAAATTAAATGCACCTAATCCTAATTTGTGAGAAATGTAAATGTGATTGAAAACTAAATTGAATGAAATCAAAGCAACATGAACAATTGCAATTAAAGTAAATGTGCAAGAAAATTACATCAAAACATAAATGACATTAAATTCAAATCTAAAACATCATTTGTTTGCAAAAAGGAAATGTGCAGAAATGATAAACCTAATCTAAAACATATCCAAATGAACATTTAAACATCAAAACATCAAATTGGCAATTAAAATATAAAACCCCAAGTCAAAGCATCATCAAAACATGAAGTAAATTCACAACAGAAAGTAAATATGCAAAAATCATAAAAACAGTGATCTAAAGCATAAAGTAAAAGCATCTAAAGCATTCGTAAGCAAAACCAATGAAAGAAACTTGCAATAAAACATAAAAAAACAATAATAAAAGATGCAGAAATGTAAATCAAACTAGGCTTGAAAGGTAAATTGATACTTGAAATGTAAATCTAACACTAAAAGAGTAATCAAATCTAAAGAATACACGAAATTAAAGCCTAATTCTAAGGATGTAAACCTTAATGGCTCTCTACTCTACTCCTATGGCCATCTAACATCAGGCTCTCCCCCAAATGAAACCCTTAATCCCCTTTTAACATAGAAACAATTGTTTCATTGCTAGACAAGGTCTTGCTAACAATGGCACGGGTTGTGCACTGTGTTTTTAACCAAATGGCACGATGTCAACACGTTTAAAACATGTTTTGTGCCAAATTCAATTCAGCACAGTGATCATGCCGATTAACATGACCCGTGCTGATCCATGTTGTTCAGCTCACTCTCATGCTCTTCATAGATGGGCTATGTATGGATCATGGGCCTAAATGGTGACCAGATGACTCGTGTTATTCAGCAACAAGGGCGTGCTGGTACTTTTCGAGCATAATTCTCTCTAGAATCTATGACAACCTGTTCACAAATCTGTCTCAAACCATAACCAATATGGACTATCGTATCAAAATCAAAATATGCAAAAAAAGATGATAATCAATAAAGATATGAACTACTATCCGGGTAAAATCACATTTAAACTTAAATTGTATTTTCCAATAAAAACAGTTTAAAATGTGATTTTTTAAGGGGAATTACGACTAGATGTGTGTGTAATACATAACTAAAGTGTGAAAAATATCTTCATATTACGCGTGCGTCATCTAACTACCAGTGCAAATTTCTATCCATAATCCAAGCATTCTTCTTGGTTAAACCATTGGTCAACCAATCGAGATTTATTTTTCACCGAATTTTTGTCCTCATCATACTTGATCCAATTTGCCCACTTTATTCTAATGACCATCTTGTCCTTCAGAGGGAGAACCAACTCACATAGCTTACATCTTGAATTGATTTAATTCATCTTGCATGGTTATACACTATTTTTCATCTTCCAATGCTTCCTTTATGTTCTTTAGCACAACAATTGACACAAAGGCAAAATTGTTTTGGTATTCAAAAAGACCTCTTTGTGTTCTCACTTTGTCTTCTACTTTGCCAATGACTTGTCAATAGAATGTTCCTCCACCTCGTTCCAATCTTTTTGAAGAGGAATCATAGCTTCGTCCTCTTTCTTCACTTCACTTTATGGAACCTTAATTATGTGAGTAAATTCGTTGACTTTTTGCTCACTTAACTAAGAGGTTTCACCTACAGCACAATCATCAACAAAAATAACCTCCCTCAACAGTGAGATCAATCATTAAATTTAACACGAATTGACTCTTCTACCACTCTAGTTCTAGTATTAAAGATCATATAGGCTTTTCAATTATTAGAATAGCCAAACAAAATACCAACATCCAATTTATTATGAAATTTTCCAAAGTTATCTTTCCCAATATCAAAACAAACACCTTACACCCAAACCGATGAAAATAAGAGATATTTGGCTTCTTACCTTTCCATATTTCATACAGAGTCTTTAGTTAATCTCTTCTCAAATGAACCCTATTAATAGCATACCATCTTATATTCATAGCTTTGGCCCAAAAGTATTTTGGAACTCCATACTTATTTAGCATTATCCTGCACATCTCCTCCAATGTTTGATTCTTTTTATCTACTAGTCTGATTTGTTGAAGGGCCTTAGGTGCTGAGAAATTGTGTTCTATTTCAAATAATTCACACCAATCCTCACACCAATCCTCAAAAGATTTTGACTCAAAATATCCACCGTGATCTGTAGGAATAGTTATGATTGCCATTTCCTTTTCATTTTTCACTAACTTGCACTACTTAGCAAACTCATTAAACATACCACTTTTGTTAACAAGAAAGAAAACTGAAGTAAATTGAGAGAAATGATCAATAATGACAAAGGTATATAATTTCCCACCTAGGCAATCATGTCTTGACAGACCAATTGAATCCATCTAAACTAACTCTAATATCCTCGATGTACAAATTTCTTTTTTAGGCTTGAAAGACCCTCTAAAGTGCTTTGTTTTGGTGCAAGTTTCACAAAGTTGTTCTTTAGAGTATTTTAATTTAGGTAGACCTTTAACAATTTTATTTTAGGTAAGATTAGATAGAAGAAGAAGAAGAAGAAGAAGAAGAAGAAGAAGAAGAAGAATAAGAAGAAGAAGAAGAAGAAGAAGAAGAAGAGATGCATGACCTAATCTTCTATTGCACAAATATGCATTATCATCTAGAGTTACCAAACATTTTTCATAGAAAGATGACTCATCAACCAAGTTTACAACTTACAAATTTTCTTGCCTAACACCTATAAATGCAATTTTGTCATCTTCAACAACAATGCAATGAGAAGTCTCAAATTTAACAATGTAATATAGACCACACAATTGAGAGACACTTAATAGGTTATGTTTAAGAGCATCAACCAATAATATATTATTGATGTTAGGTAAAGGTTCCTAACCTACTTTATCAATCCCAACAGTTTTACCTCTGTTTGTAACATTCTAGGAATTTTTCATCGTAAATTATGATTAATAAATGTTTAAACATCAATATATAAAACTTGATCAAAGGTCAATAGAAGGTTGACACAAAATAGTCAAAGAAAAAAAAGGCTGAAATTGGAAGTACACGTTGTGGAAGGCAAAGTACGCGCAGTCGTGCCGACCATGCGTACTTCACATTCCACCACGCGTGGATCCCGGTTTGGCTGAAAAATATAAGTTACGATGTTTTAAGAATCAAAGATTCACCTTCATTTACCCACTTTCATTTCAGAGCAAAAGGAAAGGAAAAAGAGCAGGGAGAAGTGAAATTGAAGCAAGGAAGGTGTTTTTAGTTGATTTCTTTTTCAATTTCTCATCCTAAGTTGAAGGTAAGATGGATGATGGTTTACTTATGGTTGATAAGTTGATATTTACAAAATTGTATGGAATTTAATGGAGGTTTTCCTTGCTGGAAATGATGAATATGAACTGAGATTGATGGCTTGCATATGAGGGAAGTGTTAGAATAGTTTTGGAGGAAGAAAGGTTGATGAAAAGAGTGGAGAACTTAGGGATTGTTTAAGGTTTACAAATGGTTGGTGCTGGAAATTAGAATGGTGTTGAATTCTTACGTTTAAATTGATATTGATGCTAATGTTTCATTCGCATTCTGATTCTCATGATAAATGAAAATGAGATTTGATTATGATGATTTGAGATGCGAATGTTTCAATTATTTGATAATGTTTGGAAATGATTTTGAGTCGCTATGGACAGAATGTATGACTTATGTGCGAATATGAAAAGTGTATAAATGATTGATTTGTTTGATTAGGTTAGAGGAGAATCATATCTCGAGTCAAAATATTGATTGTCCTTGCTCTCATTTAAATTTTACGAATCAATTATAGTGTGAGAAGCTTACTGAGTATTGTAAAATATACTCACCTTTGTTTATATGTCTAAATGATGTGCAGGATGCAGATAGCTGCCACTAGATCAGAGTTGTCGTGATCTTT
>CANYCX011119894.1:0-13317 GCA_948193385.1 Breynia disticha f. nivosa | reverse complement strand
CAACGATTCGAGCAACAAACACTTTGTTCTCATTAGGATTGTAGAAATTGTATCCTTTTATCTCTTTAGGATACCCCTCAAATAAGCATTTATCTGTATTGGGTAAAAGCTTGTCCGATGTTAACCTTTTAACATGGGCTTCATATCCCCAGATCCTTAGAAAAGACAAGTTTGGTTTTTGAGCAGTCAATATCTCATATGTTGTCTTTTCGGTCGCTTTAGTAGGAGACTTGTTCAGCAGAAAAGCAGCAGTCTCTAGGGCATAACCACAAAATGATATCAGTAGACCAGTTTGACTCATCACTGACCTAACCATGTCTAATAGGGTTCGGTTCCTCCTCTCGGACACACCATTCCACTGATGTGTTCCCGTAGGTGTGAGTTGTGGTACTATACTGCAATCTCGTAAATATTGGTCAAACTCTAGGCTCATGTACTGGCCACCTCGATTAGATCCAATGGCTTTGATATGTCTACTTAACTGGTTTTCTACTCCATTCTTAAAATCCTTGAACATTTCAAAGGTTTCTGATTTATGCATCATTAGATAGATATAGCAATACCGGCTATAATCATCAATGAACGTGATGAAGTAGCTATAACCACCTCTTGCTTGTGTACTTAATGGTCAACATACATTGGAATGTACTAGGTTTAATAGTCCACTAGTTCTCTCTCCTTTCTGTTTGAAAGGATTCTTTGTTGTTTTCCCACAAATACTCGATTCACAGGTGTCTAATGCTTTCCAATCAAAAGACCCAAGAGCTTCGTTTTTATGGAGTCTTTGCAAGCGTTTATCATTTGCATGTCCTAAACGACAATGCCCGAAGTAAGAAAGATTAAGTTTAGTGGACTTTGCTTTCTTATTTTATACATTATAAACATCCTCACGACTTGGTAAGTCTAGGACGTACAAACCATTATTAAGGAATCCTTTTCCAGAATACACATTTCCATGATGAATATTCATATTGTTATTTTTAATAACAAAAGCAAAACCATCATTGTCTAAGGCTGAAACTGAAACAATGTTCCTACTCATTGCAGGTACTAGTAGAAGTCCTTTAACTTTATTTCTAGTCCCAAAGGAATACATAAAGTATAGTCTCCGATCTCTATGGTAGCCACTATTGCTCTATTTCCGACTCAGAGATCAACCCCTCCCTTCGATATTACTCTCGTATTTCGTAGTCCTTTCACATTGCAACAAATGTGAGACCCACATCCAGTATCAAATACCCATGATGTCGAAATAGAGAGATTTACCTCTATAACGTAGATTTCTGAAGAAGATGTTTTCATAACATCCTTCTCCCTTCCTAATATTATTGGACAGTTTCTATTCTAGTGCCCACTCATTTGGAAATGGTAGCAAACGTCCAAAGGAACAAGACGAAAAACCATCCTACGCTTTTGTTGTGGTTGGACCTCCAACATGGGCTTATGGACTTCCTTGGCTTTTCCTTCTTTGCCTTTCCATGAAGTAGATTGGAAAAACTCCCTAGGCCATATTTGAGGTTCCACCTCCAACTTATGTTTTGGGTTCGCTTCGATCCTTCCTTTTCTACCCTTCATCTTATCCATTTCAAGGATTGAGCGTAGGGAAATATTTGAGTTAAACGAGTTATGATTCATTTTCTACAAAAACAAAAAAAATCAAGGTTAGTTATGAGGTCTTTTCGACAAACGATCTGCCACTCAACAATGGATTAATATCCCTTTAAATAATCCAATTGTTAGCGATGTGTTTTGTGGGACTGAGATCCAATCATCTTTCCCCAAAGATGACTCTCGGTTTCTAATGGGACTAGCACGTTCGTACCAGCGCACTTCCCATTAATTGCCTAGGGCTAACGCATCGTCACAGACCCACATTAAGTCGAAACCTACCATTAACGTGCTAACCATGACACCAATCTACCCCTACTTTAACATGCCAGCATAGAAGGCATCGATCTTAGCCCTGCTTCACAAAGAAAATCGAATGTGCCCAGCTTTGGCATGACCCATGCTTCGACGTTCGATGTCTTGACGGGTCGTTAATATAGGGAGGCAATTTGCTTGACTTACTATTTTTGGGATTAATTTGTTTGATTCGACGGCTTAGTATGGAAAATGCAGATTTGACATATGATATAGGATTCGAGCATTCATCAACCTAGCATGCAAGACTAAGTGTAGAAAATAAACGTGCAAACATGGGCCATAAACCTAGAACTAGGCCTATACTATTGCATAGTATATCCTTTGGGCTTTAAGTCCATCTCTAAAGGGCTTTCCCCCTTCCTAGTTGGGCTTCCATGTCTGGGCTCCCTCCATCTAGGCTGGGCCTTCTTTCTATACTAAGTCTATCTTAACCTAGTCTAAGAAAATACGCTTGTGCCTTCACAAACCCAATCAATAAGGCCCATGAATGCACCATGCACAATCATTCATCCACATACATGTTTTCTAACACCCAATTAAGCCCAAGGCCCACATGCTCAAACAAAATGCAATGCAACCCTAAAACATGGCAAATCCGATTTTAAGTTTTTAAGCCAAGCCCTTTAGGGAAATTGTGCCTTTGGGCTCCTTGAAGTAACCCAGTGACGGGCTTGGGCTAGGCCCAAAAACATTCCTTGATTGAATGGCCTCAAGCCCACAAGACAACACTTAATTATTTTGTGCCAAAAATAAAATAAGCTCAATTTCCATTTACAATTTTACGCACATAATAACATAAGTCTAAACTATATGATGCCATTTAATTTTAACAAAAATAAATGCATACACAAAATTTCGAGCATGAAATTTCCACTGGAAAATTACATTTTGGTCCCTAAAATTTCATAAATCTCCATTCAGGTCATTTTAGACTCCTAAGACATAAAAATAGCCCACTAGTTCATTAAATCTTTCTAAAAAGCACCTAGTTTAGGAATTTATTAATTTTAATGCCAAAATTAATTATGAACAGTAAACCCTAACTAATATTCACGTTTTATACAGTACCAAAACAGCCCCAAGCTCCATAAAATTAATTTTAGCCATAATTGATCTAAAACAATGTCCAAATAGTTATTCAGCATCCAATTATGTGACTAGTTTTGCATTTCATGGAAAACTAATTAAACTAACACGTGACCAGCCATAGATTGAATTAATTATGATCAAAACCTACTGTTCTAAGTCAGTTCTTAATCCTAATTACTTTCCTAATCAAAACAGCCCACGTTTTAACCAAAAACTTGTTACCGATTGACTAAAACATGCATTAGGTGATTAATTAACCGCTCTGATACCACTGTTGGGTTTCCCACGTGAATTAAATTAATTGGCAGTGGAATAAAACAATAAAATCACTCAAGAACAGCCAAGGATCAACAATAAATTGACTTAAAACATGATAAATACAATCAATTGACAATTTGGTTACATAAGAATGTAAGCTTTGAAAGAAAAATCATACCTTTGTTTATCTCCTTCAAAACCGTGGGAGTTCTTTGCCAAGAATAAGGAATACCACCTTAGAATACACTAAGGTGGCCTTTATGACGCCAAAATAGAACTCCAGTCGTATTTCTTCTACAACAATAACACACACATAGTCAGAATCGTGTACTAGCACAAGAATATAAACGATTCACCTGTTCTTGTCAAATCGGATGAGATATCTTGTGAGGATTGAGGTGCAAGTTGATCACCACTATGGATCAGCCCTAAAACTCACATCTATTGTCTAAGAAAAACCCTAAAACACTCTTGTGTTTGGTGGAACCTCATGATAAAGGATGGTGTTTGGAGGGGGCGTCACTTTCTCTCTCTTGTGTAGAGAATTAGGGTTAAGTGGTGGTTTTAAAGACTAGTAATTTGATTAGTTCAAACTCTTAGCAATCCTAATCCCTTTAGGACTTGATAAGATTTAAATTCAAAACCAATCTCTTTAAAATTGAACCACTTGGCTGTGACCCACATTGTGGATAATTAAAAGAATTTATCTTTTAATTTATCCTATAATAATGTTGTCTGAATTTAAGACAAGGTTCCTAAATTTTCTCTTTCTTATTTCTTTCATATTATCCACTGAAAACATCATATTTAATAAATAATCTTTGTCTTAAAATCATGTAAAAAATATTATTTCTCATCCATCTTGGGCACAATTACAAAAATTGACCATATGCCTAATCTGGCCCAACAACCAGACTATGACCTAAGGTGAAAAACTGAAAGTACCTTTTTAGGTTTTTTGACATCCATGTGCGACTGTATGACTATTTAATAAAGGTAATGAGTTTAACAACTCATCAATCATAGGCGGTCTCTAGTAAGACACCATGATCAAATTAAATTAAATAACTGATGAGTGGTGTCAACAGTCCTACTACAACTCAAATAAATCCCTTGACCTTTGATATCTTGATTAGCATAAGGCATGTCGCCAACACCTTATTTAGTGCTTAATCATTCTTCTTGATATCTATGACAAAAATTGTTTAGTTCAAATAAATGACTTAATCATTTCATTCGGGTGCGGCCACACTCTTTCCAATCTTGTCTATCAACCGGCCAGTGATATCATCTCTCATAAAGAGGGTCAATGTCTTCACTTCACTCCTGCTCTCAATTACGATTCGTAGCATACCCAATCATACCCATACTTGTCAACCTTTTGTGGGCACGTTAGGCGTATCCCAAAGTACAGTAAAAATCACAAGAGACAGAGTGATTTTCAGTCTAAGGATAATATTTGACATTGCAAATAGTGATCGCTCTCCAAGTATAATGCTCTACATTATACCTATGCACTTTGCTAGACATCCCAAATATCTATGACCCGTAGAACATGATCATCTACAAAGTACATACTTGTCTTAATTCATTTCTATTCCCATAGAAACAAGTGACTAGGGACATTTAGAATGTTAATCTCAAAACTTCCAGGTTCTACTATCAAGGTCCTCAACCTTGATACCTCAAGTGTTTAATTAACATTCTTGGATATTTTATCAAACATATACTGTAGGTCAATACATGATATAATAAAATAATGCCACATAATTTTATTAATCAAGTAATAAAAGTTACGAACAATGGATTGGGCTAGGGCTTACACTAACAGGGGACTGATGTTCATTATTGGCATTGGTAGCCATGGGTTCCATTCTAGTAGACCAGTCACAAACGTGACTGTGTACTGTCACAAAACTGACTGGTAATCTTCCCTTTTCTGTGCATTCCTGTCTATCAACTTCAATACACATTCAATCTTAATTAATTCAAAATCATCAATCAACCCCAAGTATATAAATTGGCAATTTCCACTTCAAAGATCAACACAATCAAGTCACCATACGTTTTTATTCAACTTTATAATCCAAATTTCAACACAAGCCACTTATAACCATTTATCAATCATTATCTATTTCAAAACCAACAATGAGCATATAGCATGCATGATCAACACGAATGACATGACACCTTACTATTTCAATTCCCATAATATCAAGCATACCAAAGGACAACATTCTTATGCCATTATAGCCAACATTTCATAAGAATTTTCCAAGCTCAACTAACTTCCACAATTAAGTATGGCCATATCATTATGCACTCTTATTCAACATCATAACACATGATAAGCATACACATACCATTGCCCTCTCAAAATAAAGTCATCCTTCATATACCAACCTCACAACATTCATAGCACATTTGCACTTGAAACTCAACCATATATAGTATATAAAATACCAATTCCACATGATCACTCTACACATACATGGCATTCACGATCACTTTATCATCTCATTTCCTCTTTTTAAATGTCAATTATCATACACACAACTAACTTCACATATGTATATATATATATATTAACAACACACTTCACGCCAATGATTCATAATTATACTTGAAATTCTCATTACATCAGGAACATAATTAGCACCTTGCACATATGATCATAACAATTAATTCAGTTCAATCATACACCAAAATTTGTAATCCATACCACAACTTATAGTAAGCACACTCAAACAAACCACACAAGCACAATCATTTCATGATCACATAAGCATATTCATATCACAAGTTCATAAAGAACACATCATATGCAATATGATAAATGCGAATGCATGTCATCTAATGCATTCCTAAACATGATCACCTAGGATCCTATTTAGATTTAAATTTACGCCCTTACTGGGACATAAAATTGACATTTGCAAACAGGCCTCGTCAGACGGGAGTATTGGTTATAATAACTATGGATCCATATATTTTATGCCCTTACTTGGCTTGAATTTTGGCCTTACTTGGCCTTAATTTTTCCTTACTTGGCCTGACACACTCGTACACAATAAGGTGTTCTGAGCATTTTACCACTGTTCCTCGTTGTAGAATCGGTTATATACTACCCGCAATTTTGCACACTAAGCACTCATAATTTGCACACTAAGTGCCCATAACCACTCCTTCATTTGGCTCACTAAGAGCCATTATTAGTTGCTCATAAAGAGCCCATTGTTTCATTTTATATGCCCACTTTATGAGCCCAAATGCATGAATGTCATGTGCACATTCCGTATAACCATATCATGAACTCATCATGTATGCACAATCCGATCATTCTATGCTTCACAATCAAAATGTCGAGTCTATCTATCAAACAATCTCAACCAATAAATAATCAACCAAACATAGCCATAAGGAACACTCATACGTGTATATGAATATTCAACCACAATTCATCTCATATCAAGAAGGCATATATTCACAAAGGGTATACAAAATCATATGACAATATTAACATTATCCCTTTACCATCTCATAAATCATACAAGATTATACAAGTTCACACAAATCCAGACAAGCACAAATGTTATATCAATCACATTCCTTGTTAAGACATACTCATAGTTCATCATATCACGTAAACATAAATCTACAACCACAACTCATAAACCCATCTCACTAATAACCATTCAGCCCTTCCACATGCAAGAACATACAAGTATAGGGACAAGTTGCGCTCGTGTTACTTACCTTTTAGAATCGCCTAACAGCTCGATTGTGAACCTTCCCTGCCGCGATGTCGATCTCCTATTATTGACATTATAAATTCACATCAACTTATCCTCACATTATTACAAGTCAATGAATGCCAAAATGTTTATAATTGCTTTCATTACATTGATTTTTAGTTATTCTTCGTCCCTTTACTTAACTCTTTCCATAAAACCTTCTTATTAACCATCTAACCAAACTACCACATTTAATTTTCTTTACATCAACCACCATTAATTCTCTAGGCAATGTTGTTTGGGTGTATTTAGATGATAATCATCCTCCAAACATCCTTAAATATCCTAATTCACATTTCCCTCTTACAATCCTAACCAAATTCCCTAACATTCTTTCAATCTCTCCCATATGGTACTAAACAATCAATACAACAATTTAAACACTCTTAATATACACCAATTAAATTTACCTAAGTGACAAAACGTAATAAGGACCATGTTTGTGCAAAATCACAACTCAAAATCCAATTCTCGTCACTTTATAGGGCCGTCTTTTCTGCAGCATTTCCAAGCTCCTAGTAAGCAATTCAAATAAAACATGGTTAGTAATAGGTAGTAGACAACTGAATCTTTCCAACGATCCATCATTTGCTCAAATCGGAGCTAAAATGAAAGAGTTATAAGGGTTTGAAGTTAGGGTTCAAAGGAAAACACAAATGAAAGGGAAAGGATGTAACTTACTTAGCTGCTGGTTTTCGTAAAGGTTGATGGTGGTGGTGGGTTTTTGACTAAGGGTGGAAGGATGGAGTGAAAATGGCGTGGGAATGGAGAATAAAGAGGAGGAAAAAGGTTTTAAGGTTTTTAAGAGTGTTGATTTATTATTTCTTTTGGGCTCGACCCACTATTCACTTCGCAATCTTTCTTCTAACTTGAGTCACACCAATTCCGACACTTGAATTTTTCAAATTTATAACTCTTCTCAATTTCTGAAAGTCCCAAATTAAGAGCTACATCAACTCCTCAACGTAATTAATTTCTCCAAATAAATCACGAAAATTTTTCCCTCATTCATTTTTTTCTAAGTGTTTTATTTTAAATATTAAACAAATAGGCATTTTGGGGCGTTACAATCACAATCGCATCTCATCTATCGCACTACACTCATTTTTTCCATTTGCTTGAAAATTCGCTTATTAAATACTCAACAACATCTTTATACTCGCGACCTCCCATCTATCAGGTAATGTCAGCCCAAAGGTGGGGTAAGCAAGAAAATGATTGGCGTATGCATGAGGGAAAGACTTCAAAAGTGTTGTGCATTTTTTAGAAATGTAAGAAATGTCCTACCCTTTTGGTCAAGAAAACTATGCAGGATGTCAAAGAATCACTTCCTTATACAAAGTACAACCCTGACATTATCTCCAAGAGAAAGAATGAGCGATAGTAACCCCAATGGTCACGTTCCATAATCAAGTGCTCGAATATAACTTACCATATTATCCCAATAACATCAACAAGAATTATCTCAAATATTCCTTTCTTGGATATCTTTCTCGTATACATTATTGTCTTTACCCATATACACTCATTAAGTCCTCAATTCAATTTTACCTTTCGTTCACTCAATGCTTAGTCGGCCGCTTAGACCATCAAGTTCATTCATTTTAATTTCGTACGGGTCTCAATCCAAGCACCACTCTAAATAAATTTCCCAATTGTCTGGGAAAACACACACACATACGCTAGTTACACAGGTTTCTCCCAAATTCTCGAGTTCCATTTAGGAAATTCCTTTGCCGCTAACAATTCCACTCTTATTCTTCCATAAAGTTTCCTCAGTACTTAAAAATTTATGCCATAATCACCCCAAGAATTTATCTAACACAAAGTTATCTTTGTTGTTGTTAATACTCCTTCACACTAGACATTTCACAAAGTACTTAAATCTTTGTTCAACACATTTATTGCATAGCTTTTATACTATGTACACTTAAATAGTTTACACACTAGTATTTTCGTCACCCCTTTAACATTACTTGGCACGAGTTTTGTGCTATCCAACACAATATCATGTTCGCACTCTAAAGTAAGAACAGAAACTCAACACTAAAATCATTCACATAGCGTCAATCATTCTTTCTTTCCCTTTTTAAGTACCAAGTCTCATTAGAGTCACTTTTAATACAAGTAATCATTTTAACTCCTATTGATTCCTCTCATATGTATACAATGAAACAAAATACATAACAACATTCTTTTAACCTATAACATACTAAATATATAAGCATGTTTTTAAATGTTTCACATTTTAATTCATCTGCTCATACAATTTAGCAAACAAAACTTTAGTTATACCTTTAAGCAAAATCTGTACTTAACTTCTTATGGCTTCTTAATTACTTGTTCCAACTTTTATTATAGTCACGTAGTAATCATTCTATTACTCACATGTTAACGTTTCATCCCATGCAAGAACATTCATTCAAATAGAGTACAACTACAACATTTTCTTTCACTTCCCTTTTGTATCAATTAAACCAGTAAACACGCTTCATACTATACGTTTGATTCCTTTTTAGTGTGGTTCTAACATAAACCATAACCATTTGTAGTCAGGTATATACTCACTCCACATTGATTAATGCATACAAGGCATTATAGGACTATAACCTTTTCAGTTTACTCAAACACGTAGCAATTATACAAATCTAATCCAATGTATCTTACTAACAAGTTCATAGTCATACATGTGCATACAATGCAATGTGCAATTTCACTCATTTGCACAAACATAATTACAATGTAATTAATAATAATAATAACACTTTATCTAATTCTTATTTTTGCTCATGGTGCGCTGGGGCAGATTCCTGCCTCAATATAGGCTCTTAGGACTCGCTGACCTCGTGCGATACATTGTCGAATGGCTCCATCCTTTAGAAATCATCATTTTCAAAACCATACTTTCACACACAATGATGCAATGAAAACAATTTTCTGGAACAATTTGAAGGGAATCTAATCTCTGCTCTGAAATCACTAAATGTGAACCCTAATTTTACAAATTTTGTTCTAGAATAAGTTATGATTTTGGCAACCATTTTTTAAACATAAAATATGCAAGAGAGAAGAAACTAGAAATATAGTTTTTCAAACAAATTAACACGACCAATGTTGGCCATACACAAAATAAGAATCAAAATGTAAAAGCAATGGAAAACATTTTACATGCCATGTTTGTAAATCTCATTTAGACTAAAGTTGCATAGACATACAACACACTCATAACACAAAAAATAGGAGCTCGACGTTCTTCAGTATCGCACCGCTTAGCCTTGTCGAAAATGTAACGCCCTGAAAAATGTTCATTCTATGTTAGAATAAGTATAGGACAAGTTGGAAACAATGTTTGTATAGAGATATGCATGTCCAGGATTGAAAGAGGACAGAAAATGTTAAGTGCAGCAGTCTACACACAATTAATGTACATTAATTATGGACTTACATACATTATTCTATGATTGTATGAATAATGTACGTTATTCAATCTGCATTTCCTAGAACTGCATTTTTATTAATGTACGTTAATTTCAAAATAAGCCTACGTTATCGAGAGTCTAGACATGTCATTAAAAGTCCTAAAAACATCTAAACCGAGCCATAAACCTCCCAAACACTCTCAAACTCTCCCAAAAACCCTCAAGCCACAACCCTAAGGCTTTCCAACCATAAAACCTACCAACAAACACCTAGATTGTAGCATATTGACAATGAATCCATCCTCCATTGATTCCTCTTCAACCTAGTGTTTGAAATCTTAGAGGAAGAAATAAATTTCTTATTCTTAACTGAAATTTGAGGAAAATCATGCATATTTGGTAAGGTTTTGTTGGGATTTCATAGTAGTTTTTGAATCCATAAACGATTAACAGAAAAACGAAAGATTTGGTGAGATTTAGAGATTAGGGTTTATGGGAAGTTTGGGGATTTTAGGGAAAATTAGTAGAGAATATGGAAATTAGGTATAATGTATGTTGAATAATGGTAAATGTGATTTGATGTCTGTAGGTGTTGATATTCAGAACCTGAATCGGGGATCGGGCGACGAATATATTTTTAGAGCCCAAGGTAAGTGCATTTTGACACTTACGATTGTAACATTAGCCTTTGTTGGTTAATTATATGATTTAAACATCTCATGTGTTCATATGATATTGGAAACATGATTTTGAAAGAATGTTATGCTTAAATGATTCTTGTGTGAAATTTATGGAAGTGTGTGAGTTGCTTATATTATGTTGGGTAAGATGTATGTTGGTGGATGTATGCAAGAATGTGCCATTAAATGAGTGGATTTATTGTGTGATTTGCTTGGGAGTGGTTGGTTATGAAATGTTATGTATGTATGATGAAGATATGAGTTATGATTTGTGAGATGGAAAGATGTGAGAATGTTTGCTAAGTATAATGTAAATAGTTGAATGGTTTACATGTGAATAAGTGTTTGGATGACATGATCCATGCAATGCGCTCAATTATGATTATGTGTGGCTAAGGGCCTTTGGGAAATGGATTGAATTCCATTCATTTCATGTCATATGGTAATGTGTGAGCATCATTGCATGAGATACTTGTATAAGGAGGCTTATGGCTCATACGCGTAAAAGATGAGTGGAGTCTCTCTTCATATGAAAACAAGGGGTTTTTGCCTAATATGCGCAAAGAGAGGGGAGTCTCTCTTGATTGAAAGGGCTTAAGCCCAAAGGAGCAGAGATCGAGTGGAGTCTCTATGAAGATTTCAGGAATTTTTCATCGTAAATTATGATTAATAAATGTTTAAACATCAATATATAAAGGTTGATCGAAGGTCGATATAAGACTGACATGAAATAAATGAAGAAAATTAGAGAAATGATGGAAATATGAAGCACGCACAGTGGACAACAAACTACGCACAGTCAGCCCGACCACGTGTAGTTTACATTCCACCACGCGTGGATCCCAGTTTGGCTAAAAAATATAAGTTATGATGTTTCGAGAATTTAGTATTCACCTTTATTTACCAAACATTTTCCAGATCAAAATGCCAGTAGGGGAGCTGAGAAAAGAAGGATTTTGATCAGAGAAAGTGATTTGGGGCTTGATTTCTTGCCTAGGTTGATTAAGGTAAGATGATAGCAAAGTGGTATGGTTTACTTAAGGTTGATGTAAGATTTTTGGATTGAAGTTTGTGAAGGGTTTCTAACGTGTTTAAAACTTTTGGCAGTGGAATAAATACATGAAATACACGTGAAACACCCAAGAACAACATAAGATCAATCAAAACACATGCCATATAATCAGTATAGATCTAGGTTAAGTAAAAATCAAAACTTGCTAAAAGAAAAATCATACCTTTGCAAGATTGGTCTTTTGACGATTGTTCTAAGGCAAGAAATAAGTAACTACCACCTTATAATGCAAAAAGATGACCTTGATGACACCAGTAGAGAATCCCACACGTGATCCCTCCACAGATTAACACATAGATTAGCAAAATCGTGTACTAGCACAAGGGAAAATGTCTCACCTTAGTCTTGTGAATTTCGGATGAGAATCTTGTGAAACAAGGAGCACCACGTTGATTAGATCACACAATTAGCCCCTAAATCTCACTTAACTCTTGAGAGAATACCTAAAAATCACTCTTTTTATTTTCATTGGAGAGGCACACGGCTAGGGTTGGTGTTTCTTGTGGACGGCTAAACTATGGTAAAGAATCTTGATTTTCTCTTTCATAAAAGCTTTTAAAGAAAAGAGTTTTGCTAGGGTTAAACTCTTAACACTCCTAATCCTTTTAGGACTTGTTCAAGAGTTTAATTTCAAATTAAAAACATTTAAAAATCTAATTCTAATCGTGTGCCTCATTGTACATAAGTGAAAGATTCAAACTTTCAACATTATCCTCCTTTGTCTTAATTAAGACATGCCTTGTCTTAATTTAAGACAAAGCTACTAAATTTTCTCTCTCCTTATTATTGTTTATTTAAGACATCATATTTAAATAAATAATCTTTGTCTTAAATTTATTTAATAAATAATTTCTCATCCGTCTTGGGCCCAATTACCAAAATTGGCCCACATGCCCTATCCGGTCCACTGACCGGAATTTGACCTAAGGTGAAAAACCGAAATTACCCTTTTAGGTATTTTGCTATTCGCTTGCAATCTGTAGGACTATTTAATAAAGGTAATGAGTTTAATAACTCATAAACCATAGGCGGTCTCTAGTAAGACACTATGATCATCCTAAATTAAATAGCTGACGAGC
>CANYCX011119707.1:0-14621 GCA_948193385.1 Breynia disticha f. nivosa | reverse complement strand
TGTCACTAATGCATTCATTCATCATTAGCATTGATGAACATGGTGTTATTTTCGATATGTTTAAAATGTGAGTGATCATATTTGTTGATATAATGGAATGTGGAATGGTGTTTTGTATATGTTTACAAACCAAATGGCTTGATGTACATGTATGAGCATGAGTTATGTTGAAGTGCATGAGTTAGGAATGATCATATGCGTATGTTTGAGTTATAATTTCGAAGTTGGGCAGAATACTTTTGTTTTGAAATAACTTATGTTATGGCAGGCATAAACATACATTACTTGAATTAAACTGACGTTATTTAGAAGCTAACATATGTTATTTATACTGGGAAAAACATTGAAGAACAATGTATGTTGGGGGACAATAAACCTACGTTATTTTAGTGAAAAAGCCTAATTTTGGCGGAATAATGTACTAATGATTATCTAAAGCAAGAAAATGTTCTAGGATGATTTCCTTAACATATAAAACACTTAAAATGTTGGATTTAACATGGCAAGGGTGAGCCGTGAGGGAATTTAGGCGCGAATGTGGCTTGTGTTCCACGAGCACCCCGCATTGGTCGAAGGTTGCCCTGCGCATTCAGCATAACAAATATAAGGATTCACTTACTGAGTATTTCATACTCACCTTTCTTTTGCTGTGTTAATGTGTGTAGAGTGACAGTAGCAAGGTGCGGGACTTTTATTTTGGACGGAGCTAAGACGTGTGATACTCGCAGCTAGGTCGGCTCCTACAGGATTTTGGAAACTTATCACTTTTGCATTTTGTATATCTATACATCACATAGTATAGATCATTGGCACATGCATTGTTTTAAACCATATATCATTGCTTCCGCACATTATTACATTTGGTTGTAACAGGTTAACAGTGGTCTTGGTTTAATGAAATGCATGCATGCCTTTCTTATTTCTTATATGTATATTCTTTTGGGAATGCTTCCGTTTTGATTTTAAAAAGAAAAAAATGGTGCAAAAATTGTCATCTATTAGAAAATGAATTTATCAAATTTGGGGTTCACACCAACTATCAACCTTACGTTGACTTGGATTCTTGCAAGGATTTATGTTTTTTCTTGCAAATTCACTTCCTTCCTCAAGAACAAGACCTTTGCTCACTTTCTTAACTCTCCCTTGATGTATTTCTCTGCAATTTGAATGAAGGTTCTTGATTTTCGGTTAATACTTTCAAACTTAATATTTTTTTTCCAGAATTCAGTGAAGAACGCATGGTGGATGGCAAAGTAAGTGTGGTCATGGCCACTGTGCGTACTTTCCTCCCACTGCGCTTACGTATCTGATTTTTAGCATTTTCCCTTTTTCCTTGGTTATTTCATATACACCTTATATCAACCTTCAATCAACCTTCATATATCTAATATAAACATTTATTTTTCACCATTTCAACAATTATTTCCATAAAATAAATTCTGGGATGTTAAACTATATATATTAACTTATAATCATGTATTTAACCTTATTAATACGGAAGTGTTTTACAAATATCTGGCTGTAGAGAGGAAGTTCTGAGGAGCTACAGATGACCCGCTTGCTGAACTATTTTTTATACCTATTTCTGAAAGAAAAATCGTAGTTGTATGAGTTGCAAGCTCAGTGAGTAATCAAATATAATTACTTGTCATCTTTTATCTTATTCATTATCTTGAATTCTTTGATTCTATATGTGAGGACACATATATTTTATCATATGTATACTATCTCTGTATTCTTTTGCTGTGTTTTGTATTCTTTATTCTTATTATCATATGAACCATATGAACGTGTGAACATGTGAAATGTGAACTATGCTGTGTTATACTGAACTGTGACGATACTTCTGTCTCCATTTATATCTTCCGTCTTCGTTATTCTTCCGTCTCCAATCACCACCATTGTCACCACCATCACCTATCATTGCCTCTAACTGTATTACTACCACTCATGTGTCTGTGTCTGTGTACTCATGCGCTTTCATGTGACTGTGATTCATGTGACCGTGTTACCATGTGTTTTCTGTGATCATTACATATGTTCTTATATCGTTTGTATGTGTTCATTCACGTGATTGTGATAAGGTGATCATGTAATAGTATGATTCATCGTATGACTATGAAATCATATTCCTGTGTTCCTTCACGTGTTCTTTTATCTTTTATCATCGATTAATCGTAATTATGAAAATACGATCATCTGTGAATTGTCTGTAGTTTCTTAGGATTTTATCCTAGGGTTTCATCTATCATTCATAGTAATCAAACCTATAAAACATACATAACGATCAAACATATAAAATCAAACATATCAATAAATCATCTACCATCAATATCCACATGCTAGTAGGTCTAAGCACTAACTTAATTTAAAACTAGGTCTGGATTACTCACAATTTAATCCGTATAAATCCTCCAAAATACCGAGCCTGTTCCAATCGTCGGTCTCCCGTGTTAAATTTCTCTTTCTCTCTCTTTCTTACTATCTCTCTCTCGCTATATCTCTCTCTTTTTCAAACCCTAAATCTCCTTTTCTCTTTCTCAGCTCCCTCTCTCTCTTTCCTTTCCTGTTTGCTTCTTACCATCATCTACTTTCTTTTTCCTTTTCATAGACGAGGAAATAAAGACTCGTCATCTTTCCTTGCTTTCAAATCAATCCAGCTCCTGCTTCAATCAACTACGCGTGGTCAAAAGAGAATACGCGTGGTCATCGTCAAATACACGCACTCGGCCTCACCACGAGTTTTTCACATTTGGACTACACGTTGTCATCCTCAAATATGCGTGGGCATGCACAATGTGCGTATTTAAGGCCTACAACATGTACTTTGCTGGTTTCTAGCAATGGTTTTCCTTCCATACATACTTGTGTCAACGAATTGTCAACTTACAATCAACTCCTCATTTTTCACATCAATGCTTAATTTAATTAATCATTTTACTTATTTACTAATCATAGAGCTTAAGGATGAGGATGTTACATGATGAGCACGGACGTGCCGAACAGTTAGTAGGTCGTGCCGAGCTGTTAAACGTGCGAGAAAATTAGAAATTGAAGCATGAGCTGGCATGTTGATAATTAACACTAGGCGTGATAATATGAAGACAGTCGTGCTATTCACTTGAACATTACTTAACCCAAAACATAACACAATTTCATTTTACAAAAAAATTAGAGAGAGAAATCGAGAGAGAGTTAGAGAGAGAAAGGATATTTTGGTGGAATCGTTCGTAAAACAACGAATCAAATCTTAGGAGTAAGTCGAATATGGATATATAAGTCGATATCAAGAATCTGCAAAGGTAATCTTTAATAATTACGAAGTTAAGTATAATTTTATGAAGAACTTAGGTTAGAAATTGTTAGGATTAGATTAGGAGCATGCATAATATTATGTTATGAAATTGATTGTTATAAAGGATTGTATAAATGGTTATATAGGACGACAGGTTAGACCCTGAGGATAGAGTTCGGGCACATATTATTCTGAGTAGTTCAGTTAGGAGGTGAGTAATCTAACTCAATATTTAATAAAGTCAATTATAAATATGAATTGTGAATTGATTGATGATTGTGAATTTACGGATGAATATGGATATGAATTGAATGACTATACGTGCGTACGAAAGTGATTAATATGGAAATGGTATAAGAAATGGAAATGGAAACGAATTTGTTCATATGATTGATATGCGAACAGGTATATATGAAAATGCAAAATGAAATGCAAACATGTACATGAACGTTGTTTATTATATATGATGATATGATATGATATGATACGTTATGGTGTTGGATATGGTATTGGTGAGTTGAATCGGTGATATATGATTGATCATACGGAGATGGGAGTAGAGAGACAGAAGTTAGGTCCACATGATATGGAGGTGAAAAAATATGAAAGTAACTGAAGTAGGGAGATGGAAGTTAGGTATTTATTATGAATGTGTACGTGCGAATGCAGGTTACATGATTCGAAAAGACATCAATTGAAATGAGATATGATCAACGTAAAGATAGAATTTATATTTGATTATTTGAACTAGTTGATATACGATTTGATTTATATAATTGGTAATGAATAAATGATTACTCACTGAGCCCGCAACTCTCCCCTACTTAGAAAATTTTGATTTAATATATTTTTCATATAGATTAATTCTAATAAATTTTAGGGCGTTACAACTCTCCCCTACTTAGAAAATTTTGTCCCCGAAATTTAAATTGGATCAAATCGCAAGCAAATCTAAGTATGATATACTTATATGTTACATGCCATACTTTAAAATAACTTCAAATTAGCAGCAAACAGCAGCAAAATCACAACAATAGCCATTAAACATTAAAGGCTCAAACCAAAACATACCTCAAAGCTTTAACTCTGTGTTTGGAAATAGATACGGATACCGATGTCTCATATCAGACTTAACCTCCCAGGTAGCTTCCTTTGGCGAATGAAAACTCCATTTCACCAGTACCATAGGAATCTCTCAGTTCTGTAATTGTCTCAACTGTCTATCCAGAATCTCGACAGACTCCTCGTAAAATAACTCCTCTGATATCTCTAACTCTAGAGCTCTCAACACATGACTAGGATTAGATCGGCACCATCTCAACATAGAAACATAAAAACATCATGTAATCAGGACAAATCGTCTGGTAACCTCAATCTGTATGCCAATGGCCACTCTCTCAATAATCTCATACAGTTTGATATATCTAGGACTCAGTTTTTTGCGCTGTCCGAATCTAATAACACCTCTCCAAGGAAAAACTCGCAAGAAAACTCTATCTCCGACAATATACTCTATCTCTCGATGATATCGGTCGTAATAACTCTTCTGACTATCCTGGGCCGCTTGCATGCATCTTTTCATAACATTCACTTTCTCAAGAGTTTGCTGAACCAACTCTGATCTCTCTATCTAATGTAAACCCTCAACATCCCAATAAGCTAGACTCCAGCATCGTCTCATGTATAACGCCTCGTAAGGTGTCATCCCGATACTAGAATGATAGCTATTATTGTATGAAACCTCAATCAAAGATAAATAATCATCCCAATTACCTCCAAACTCCAAAACACAAGCTTGTAGCATTGCGTCTACTGTCTAAATCTTCCTCTCAGACTATCCGTCAGTCTGCAGATGAAATGTTGTACTAAACCTTAGTCTCGTACCCATCGCATCCTAGAGACTCTGCCATAATTGCAATGTAAACCTAAGATCACGATCAGACACAATCAAAATAAGAACACCATGTAATCTAACGTCTCAGCAACATACAAATCAGCTAGCCTATCCAACGTATCATCCTATCGGATAGATAAGAAATGAGTCGATTTCGTGAGTCTGTCAACTATCAGCCAAATAGCATTGTGACGATGAAACGTCCCCGGTAAGCCTATAATGAAATTCATGGTGATCTTCTCCTATTTCCTCTCCAGAATTTCTAACTGTCTCAATTTTCCTGCTGAAGCTTGATGTTCTGCCTTGATTTACTGACAAGGTAGACATGTAGTAATAAACTCTGCTATCTCCCTCTTTATATGTACCCATCAGTACATCTTTCGCATGTCTCGGTACATGTTTGTACTACCCGAATGAACTGAATAAGGTGAAGAATGAGCCTCAACCATCAATTCATTCAACTCAGCAATGTTTGGAACACATAACCGCTCTCAATAGTACAACACACCATCCTCGTCAAGTCAGTGCAAAGTAGTCACTTTACCTTTCTCAACTTTCTTCTTAATTTGCATCAAATGATTATCTTCATTCTGATGTGCTGCTATCAATTCTGTCATCTGAGATCTAACTCAAATATTCGCTAACATATGATTTCTCATAACTCTCGCAAAGAAAACAATGACTCTACTTTATAAGTAGTCGAATCATCATCCTCTTTTCCTTTTCTGCTCAAAACATCGGTAACCACATTTGCCTTTTCAAAATGATACTCGATAGAGCAATTGTAATCCTTAAGTAACTCTATCCACCGCCTTTGCCTAAGGTTTAGCTCTCGCTGGGTTGTAATATACTTGAGACTCTTGTGATATGTGAAAATCTAGAATATCTCACTGTACAAATAATGTCACCAAACCTTAAGAGCATGAATGATTGCAGTTATCTTTAAATCGTGAGTCGAGTAGTTAGTTTCGTGCGGTCTCAACTGTCGTGAAGTATAAGCAATCACTCTACCATGCTGCATTAATAATCTACCTAACCCTTCTCCAGATGCATCTGTATAAACCACAAAACCACTTCCCTGACTAGGTAACATAAGAACTAGAGCTTCTACTAACCTCTTCTTCAATCCCCTGAAACTTCCTCGTATTTCACATTCCAGACAAATGAAGCATTCTTTCTCAATAATGTTGTCATCAGCCTAACTATCCTAAAAAAGTCCTCAATGAATCTCCTGTAGTAACATGCTAGACCTAGAAAACTCCATATCTCTAATACATTTTTAGGAACTTCCCACTCCTGAACTGCTTTAATCTTACTAGGATCAGGTTTCACTCCCTTTGCTAAAATCACGTGTCCTAGAAAGACAACTTCTGACATCCAAAATTCACATTTGTTGAACTTAGCATATAACTCTTTTACTTTTAGCAACTCGAGCACGATTCTAAGATACCTCTCGTGCTCCTCTCTGTCTCTCAAATGCACTAATACATCATCAATGAACACAACCACAAACTGATCTAAATAAGGCTGAAATATCTTATTCATCAAAGCATAAACACAGCTGGTGCATTCGGCAACCCGAATGGCATCACAGTAAACTCAAACTGTCCATATCGAGTTCTAAACGCAGTCTTCGAGATCGAACTCTCCTCAACTCTCAATTGTCAATAACCAGATCTCAAATCAATTTTGGAGAACATTGTAGCTCCTCGCAGCTGATAAATCAAATCATCTATCTGTGGCAACAGATATTTATTTTTAACTTTCACTTTGTTCAACTAACGATAGTCGATACACATTTGCATACTACCTTCCTTTTTTCACACGAATAACATTGGTGCACCCCAAGGTGATACGCTAGGTCGTATAAATCCCTTCTCTAATAGCTCTTCTTGTTGCCTCTTTAACTCTTGCAGCTCTATCGCTGTCATTCTTTATGGTGTAATAGATACTGGAGCTACTCTCAGTACAATCTCCACATTAAAATCAGCCTCTCACTGTAGTGGAAATCCCAATAACTCCTTAAGAAATACATTAGGATACTCTCGTACGATCTCCACATCTTTAACTTCCATTTTTGGTTGATTCGGATCAATCACAGAAGCTAAATAGGCATTACACCCCTCTCGAATTAACCTCGCACCTAAAACTGCTGAAATCAGACAAGAAGGAATAACCATTTTCAATACGATCAAATCAGCTAAATAGGTCGACTCGCCAATTCTCAGCTCACAGTGCCTTAATATGTGTCTCACCAGTACTGTACCTCCCACTGGCAAAGATACAACAACAGTATATCCCAGCTGCTCAATACTACCTCTTATATGCTCAACTACACTCTCACTCACAAAAGAACAAGTAGAACCTAAATCAATCAGTACTAAAGTATCATATGTAAAAATAAAAATAGTACCAGTGATGACATTCAAATCCTCTACAGCCTCTTCTCTGGTCATATCATAAACTTAAGCCTGTAGTGCTTCTCTTGTCTGTGTGGCTACTCTACCAGATCTGCCTGCTCCAACTGAACTGCCCTTGGAGGCTGCTCATCCCTAGAAGTAGACCCTGTACCGCATCCATCCCTACCCCGACTACCTCTAGTCTATACTATAGCCTGATGATCACCCACACTGCTTTGCCTAGATATGCCTCCTCCCTGAGGCCCTCTCATCTCTGGCCAGTCCCGACTAAAATGTCCTAGTTGAAGATATGTATAACAAAGTCGAGCATCACAGTATATGTGCCTGTCTTTCAACCCTGAGGAATAAGAGGCTTGGTGGAATAACTCCTCCCACCTCTTGCTCCTCCCCTGGATTGTTGACTACCACTCTTGCTTGTGCCATGAGGTGGTCTTGAATCTATCTTCTTCTGTGTCCTAACTGAGCTAGAGTTACCAAAAACTTTCTATCGCTTTCCTTCTTGTTTGTTCTCTCTTTTCTCCTTCAGCTGCCAACTCCTCTGCCCTGATGGCAGTATCAAGTAAACTCTCATAGGTAGGTGGTTTCATCGCTATCCTGGTACGAACATTGTACCTCAACCCACGGTCAAATCTATCTCTCCTCTTCTGATCTGTATTCACATCATTTGGAGCATAACGAGATAATCGAGTAAACTCTGTCTCGTACTCGGTAACTGTCATATCTTTCTATTTCAGCTCTAAAAACTCAATCTTATTTTTTGTGTGATACAGTGGAGGAGTGTATTTGTCTGTAAATTTCTTCAGAAAGTCATCCCAAGTCAACACCAGAGGATCTTGTTGACTATTCAGAATTGATTCCTACCAATTCCAAGCTACTTTCTCCAGTAAAGAAGTGGTACACCTCAATTTCTGCTTAGGAGTACACCTCATATGAGTCAGAATGCACTCTGTATGCCTCAGCCAGTCCTCAAACTCGGTTGGATTAGTCGTTCCCTCAAAAGTCTTAGCCTCATGTTTTTTCACTTCAGCAAAGTTTTTATCTATATTTAGAGTCTGCTGACTCCCTGAACCTCTCAGATCTCTCATCATCTACCGCATTATCTCCCAGAACGGAGCATGTACAGGATCATAAGAGTTATAAGCATCGTAGGCTGTGCAGGTTGCTCAAGAGGTACTGGGGCTGACCCCTGTTCCTCTATCGACTCTCTGGACTCGATAGTGTGATCATGTGTACGATGTCTATAGGCTCCATCTGTTACAAAAATCAGATTTCAAATCTTTCAGATTTTCAAATCATAATCAATAAAAATCATTTGCACAGTCTGTAGAGAATTTAATCCCTGCTTTGATACCATTAAATGTGGAACTAAATTTATCAATCAAAACAATAATTATTAGAAATGATTAATCCAATTATCAATTAAGTCTATCAATAGATAATAACTCATATCCAATTCTCACATATGCTTCACAACCATTGGTTAACTACAATCCACTCATTAAACATAATTGAAACTAAAGCAATGGAAGGGAAGACTAAGTAAGAAAACATTCTAAACCAAGAAAAAAAATAAACCCAATCTTTAAAGAAGTAAAAACATAATTTTTTCCATTAATAGATAGGCATGCTACTTAATAGGCACTAGTTAAGATTGCCCTTATAATACACTATTCTAGAGCACAACATAGGCATGCTACTTAATAGGCACTAGTTATGTTCACTATTTTGACATGTAAAATGACTATAATGGAATACATTGATTAAACAAGGTGTTCGTAGAACACACCATAGCCCCGAGTTGGCTGTTTTATTCACAAGTATTCTAGCATGGGGCCTATAGAACACACCACGGGCCCATGTTATGTTCTGGAATAAATAGAACGCAAAAAAGTGGGTGTTTTAATGACCATAGTCACTGTATTGGTTATTCTGTAATTATTACAACCACCACGTTGGGCGTGCCTCACAAGAGTGAATCATGCTAATGACTTTGACCAATTTTGATGTAACATGGGTCATGTTGGATCAACACATGGGGTGTATTATATGATTTTGCCCTTAATTCCATCTATTTTCTCCATAAATAAATCTAAATTATCATTCGACATAAATTATTGATCCTAGTGTTAATTTTGTGTAAAAACAATCAGTAGTTTATAAAGTTGTGGTCTATCCTACTCAATGGTGCTACATTTAAGAAGTCTTAGATTTATATCAAATTGTCATAATCTTAAATGCAACATTTAGAGAAATAAGGTTTAAATGTATGCATAATATACACTTTAGTTATCATTTTAACATCATATTGTGCATGCATCAACGGTCGTGTGAAATGACTATGACAAATAAAGGTTAAAATGGTGGGTGTGCCATATAACATACGTGGCATGTGAAGTAACGTGGGATCATGTCAAGGCCATGTCAATAGATGGTAATAAAAGTCTAATGAAAGAAAAATTTTAAAATATAGTGGTTTTTAATATTATATTCAATTAGAGAATGTTGTAATTTTAAGAAATATAAGATTGAGTAATGACATATAAGTAATAGCATAGTAGGATATTTTATATCTTAAAGTAATACATTAAATACATTATATTTAATAAAATTAAATTAGAATTGAAAAAAAAATATTTTGCTGAGAAAATGAATTACTATGCTTAAAAGCAGAAAATTATTTTTTTAACAAAGTATCAAATGGTAGCTTTTATAAAAATAGCTCTTGGTGAGTAAAAATAGATTTTCAATAATGTTAAACAATTAAAATTGCTTTTATCAGTCGAAAGTTGATTAGCTTCTTCAAACAGCTGTTATCACTTATTTTTTTAGCCTTCACAAACTTTTAACAAAAAAAAGTGCAAACTTGACTCTGTTCAATAGCGTTTAATAAAGTCGATTAGTCGTGCTAAATTAAGAATCTATTCTTTTAGATATACATGATATTATAAAATCATGCCCGCAATTAAAATTGGATATCCATTTTAATCTTCCCATATAATTTTTGGCACAAACATTCAATTGCATAAACAAAATAAAAAGTAACACACTAATAAAATTTTTAAAAATAGAAAAAGATGGTCATTGCATTTAAAAAAATAATAGTAACTGTGGAACTCAAATTTAAATCCATTTTATCTAAATTTCTAATATACTTAAAGAATTGATTTAAGAAATAAATCAAACAGAGGAGAGAAAAACTATATAAACGCTTTTATTTACCACTCGGCCCAAAAAATTTTAATAAAACAAAATATATATATGCGGAAGCGAAAATAGTTTGAAAATAATTCAAACATAAATACGTGTGTATATACATGGATGTACAAAACATGTACAAAATCAAAGGCTAAAAAATGAACTCCAGAGCCCAAACCTTTGACGTATAGCTCTAGTAACTCTGATCACCTTAGTCTCTTCCAGTAATATCAGCTAACTACGCTCTGCACAACATTAAACAATTGCACAAAGGTGAGTATAATCAAATACTCAGTAAGTGTTATAAATTGTATTGTCTAAATGAAGTGCACAAGAATTTTGTAATCAGCACGGAACGTGCTCATGAACACAAGGTCGCACTCATATTAATTCCCAGTCAGCACATCGTGCCTCTTTGAACACAGGTCATGCTCAATATTCATTTTCCAGGTGGCACAGCTCGTGCTCTGTAGAGCACGAGCTTACGCTCGTTCTCTTTTTTAGAATCTTATGCAACACATGGGCATGTCGGTCAGCACATGGGGCGTGCTGAGCTTCGAAAATACACTTTCCAATCTATTTTAAAGCATTTTAGCACAAAACATTCCTTTTTTTATGTTTCTTAGTTACTTTGGAGATTGCCTTATCATTTTCACACAGAATTATCACCCTTTTTAGCACTTAACACCATAAAACCAAAACATGGTATGTATGGCATAACAACACTTAGCTCAAAACATATAACCATACCAAACCAAACCACATAGCATTTTCACATAGTAACATTAGCATAAAGTAGCACACACCATTTATATCCACATAGCTTCCTCATCATAATATCCACACAGGATTAATAACACAGTAACACTAGCACACAGTTATAATATTCACACAGAATATGCAAATGAACATGCAATGCCAATGCAAACCATACAGGATGACCCGAATATTCTTTTCCTCTATAGCACACAGAAGAGGATTCCTCTATAGCACACAGTAGAGGATTGGCACACAGCTCTGAGCGTATAACTCGTAAGGACAGTATAAAACTCGTCCAAAGACAGCACACACCACGTCCATAATCCACATAGGAATCGTGTCACATAATTAATATGCAACACATGAATGTATATATGATATTCATAATCATATCAATGGCACACAACATTAAGAGCATAACATAAACAACTCACATAGCTCATAAATCATAAACCACAAAGAAATAAATCATAAGCACATAGCAGCCATTTTCACACATATGATCCTAAGATCATCATCACATAGTTTTCCTTAGCTCATTTATTATCCATGTCCTTTTAAGGCATCCTTTTACTAGCTTTCATTTCATTTGCATTCTAACAAGTATGAATTAATCATACAAATGCAAAACGTAAGCGAAAGAACACTTACCTCGCAACTCATACGAAGTCGGCGCCGGGCTCAACTTTGATCCAATTGTCATACAGATCCTCCTGTACAAAATTAAACACATAAAGGCTGTTAAATACTCATATCCTTACTGATTATATACTTAGAATCACCAAACACAGTCCTAAACTTCAATTCTTAGTTTCACAGAAACTTTCCACAAAGAATCCAATTTCCTTAATACATCCAATTCATGTCTCATTTGTTCTAATCCACAAACATGAAGTTAATATAGTCCAATTCATTTAACTACATTTTTCAGCATTAATTCAATTCATGTCCATCATCTCAAAAGCATAAACCCTCATGTATGCTTATAAAAATAATTAATACACTTACCTTAGTGAATTGAACCACAAACTTGCAAGAAATTAGTTGTTTCCATGCTTAGATACCTCTTCTCACATTTTCTAGGGTTTTACTGGCTACTATCTCGTGTTTTGCTCTAATTTCTGCTCTATTATGACTAAAATAGTAAGCAATCGGTGATATTCAAAATATCCTAGTGACACGACCTTGAGCACGGGTCATGCTCCAAGTCGTTCTGTGCTTTTCTGGCATGAATTCCTATTTGTTCGTGCACGATTTGGTGTTGATTTTTCCTCTAGCACGAGGTCATGCCAATTTCTAGATTTGAGCACGGTGTCGTGCTCTTCTTCACACATAAGCACGGGGGCGTGCTCAAGTCGTGTTCATTGTTATTTTCTGCAGATTTTTCTGCAAGTTCCCATTTTAATCTGATTCGATTCCTTTTTAATCTATTTTCCTTATAGTTTAATCCTAACAAATTTCAGGGTGTTACAACTCTCTCCACTTAGAAAATTTTGTTCCCGAAATTTAAGTCGAATCAAATTGCAAATGGAACTAAGTATGGTACACTTTTCTATTTAACATACCATACCTAAGCAACTTAATTTGCAGAAAAAACAACAACAACACATAGCACTATTCCAACAATTTATACCCAAAATACCTCGCAATATCAGAGGGTCGAATCAATTTTGCTTCTAATACTTTATGACTTAAGTCTATTTTACTTCAGCTTTTAACACATGTTACTAATACTTAGTAACATCAACATATCATCTAGCACATATCAAAATACATAGCAAAAACTTAAGTCCGAACATACCTCAAAGTTTTGATGCTGCGTCTGGAAACAGATACAGATACTGTCGTCTTATATCAGACTCAACTTCCTAGTTAGTTTCTTTTGGCGAATGGAACCTCCATTTCCCCAGTACCATAGGAGTCTCACGGTTTTGTAAATGCCTTAATTGTCGGTCCAAAATCTCGACAGACTCCTCCTCGTAGGTCAACTCCTCTGATATCTCCAGCTCTGGAGCTCTAAACACAAGACTAAGATCCGATCGGTACTGCCTCAACATCGAAACATGAAACACATCATGTAAGCAGGATAACTTGTCTGGTAACCTCAATCTGTATGCAAGTGGTCCCACTCTCTCAATAATCTTGTACGATCTGATATACCTAGGACTCAGATTTTTGCATCGCCCAAATCTGATAACACCTCTCCAAGGCGATACTCTCAAGAAAACTCTATCTCCGACCGCATACTTTTTCTCTCGATTATGTCAGTCGTAATAGCTCTTCTGACGATCTTGAGCTTTTTGCATATTTACTTTCTCGAGTGTTTGTTGAACCAACTCTAGTCCCTCTATCTGACGCAAACCCTTAACATCCTAGTAAGCCAGACTCTTGCACAGTCTTCCGTATAAAGCCTCGTAAGGTGTCGTTTCGATACTAGAATGATAGCTCTTATTGTATGCAAACTCAACCAAAGGTAAATGATCGTCCCAATTACCTTTAAACTCGAACACACAGGCTCGTAACATATCCTCGACTGTCTAAATCGTCCTCTCTGACTGGTTGTCAGTCTGCGGATGAAATGGTGTACTAAACCTCAATCTCGTACCCATTATATCTTGGAGAGTCTACCAGAATTGCGATGTAAACTTAGGATCACGATCAGACACAATTAAAGTAGGAACACTATGTAACCTAACGATTTCAGCAACATACAAACCATCTAGCTTATGCAATGTATCATCCTGTCGGATAGTGTGGAGCTCATTTTACAAATTATTTTAATTTAATATTCAATAATCTTTGATAATAATAATATTACCAGAGAGAAATCAGAGTAAAATAGGAAGAGAGAGAAAATAAAAATACGTTTTATAAAATAACTCGGCCTAAACATTCGTAATTCAAAAGGTTTTACAGCGGAAACAACAACATAAGTTCGAAAATATTCAAACTCAAAATAAAACCTTTATACAAAACATGTACAAATATGTACAGTGTCAAAAATGGAAGCGCACAAAACAGAATAATGGAGCTCGACCTCTGACAACAGCAACTCTAA
>CANYCX011119501.1:0-10395 GCA_948193385.1 Breynia disticha f. nivosa | reverse complement strand
ATGTATACATCTGTGAATGCTAATACAAAACATATGAATGCATGCCCTGTGATTTTTCTTTCATATGAGAGATCTCTTTCTTTTATATTGGAAAATCCCCTTAAATTTTGAGCTTTTTTATAGTGGAAAATCCCCTTAAATTTCGAGGTTTTCCTCTAGAGGCAAATCCCCTTAAATTTCGAGCTTTTGCTCTAATGGCGAATCCCTTTATAAATTAGAGCTTTTGCTCTTATGGCAAGTCCCCTTTTCATGAACATGCAACGATGCTCATGTTATGTCCATATGACATGAATAAATGAAATGCAAACATTTCCACATTCATCACCCAAAACACCACATCATAAATCATGAGTATTTCTCATTTTTCCTCAAAACACAAAACATTCATAATTTTACCCTTTTGCACATTATTATAAAATCACCCATAATGCATATTACATCAACCACAAGTCACAAGTTATCAACACATTGTTACATTCATGAACTCCATTAACCATAGCTTAGCCGATCATTAATTCCAAACACAATTCAGCACACCACTCTTATCAACAAACCACCCAAACAATAGCATATCCACAAACACACATATTTAGCCATTTCCACTAATTACATTCAAGTCATTAGAAATTCATAGTACATTGAACATTATCAATAAATCACCCAAATGACATCAAATGTCAAGTTCAGTTTATCATCCATTAAATTAACATTTCAACATTTCACAAATAACCAGATATATTTAACCATACAAATGCAAGACATACAAGGTAAGTGTGTTTTAGTGTGTTTACCTTAAAATCTATAAAGTGGGCTCATCGCTCAACTCCGACTTAGGTTTTTGTACTTCATTTACACAATATCCCTAATTTACCCAAAACACTAAAATCCCAAATCTTCCCTCAATCTTCCTAGTTTTTGTTAAATATTCACACATTTAGAAATCCCCATAAAATCCCATTTAAACCATATAATCTCACACCATTTCTCACAAATCTTACCCTAGAGTTAGAGATTTACCTTTCTTCAAGTCGCATAAAAACCCTAGAGTTCGACCAAATAGATACTTTGGTGTGGGATTATAGAGATCTAGGCGTGAAGAGTAAAGATTAGTGTTTGGGAAGGTTTTTGGGAGTGTTCCTTGAGGTTTGGGAGAGGGTTTTTGTGTGGATGTTGGCTAGGGTTACTAAATGACTCCTCTCTCTCTCTCTCTCTTTCCTTATAAATACTTATATGTTTTTAAAAACCGTCAGACCGAAAGGTTTGGCAAACGATTTACACAAACCCCTACCCATTTCACCTTCATTTAGTTTGAAACGAACTTTTTGCCAATACTTGAAACGGTCTAAGGAATGGTTTGATCAAGCCATTTTCCAGGCTGTTCTCTGCTACTATTTTCATATTTTCTGCTAATTTAAGTTATATTTTTTGGGGCGTTACAACTCTCATGTTAGGAAATTTTGTTGCCAAAATTTTGCGATTTAGGTTTTTAAACATCCATTTAATCACAATTATAAGTGAGAATACGTACATCAACTCATGAAGTTTCAAAACAGAGATGCGAATACTTCTCCCTCATTTCGTTTTCCACCTCCGAAGTAGCTTCTTTAAGTGAATGGAAACTCCACTTTACCTTAACATTTGAAATCTCTCAATTCCATAGCTGACGGACCTGTCGGTCTAGAATCTCTACCGCCTCCTCCTCGTAGGTGAGATCCTCCATGATATCTAACTTTGGCTCTTTAATCACGTGGCTCGGGTTGGATCGGTACCTCCTCAGCATTGACATATGGAACAAGTTGTGGAGTCAGGACAACTCTTCCAGTAACTGAAGTCGGTAGGCAAGCAGTCCCACCTTCTCAATGATCTTTTAAGATCCCACATATCTCGGACTCAATTTCCTTTTTCGGTCGAATCGAATCACTCCTCTCCACGGTGAAACTCAGAGAAGCACTTTCTCTCCTACCTCATACACTATTTCCCGATGATGTTGCTCGAAGTAGTTCTTTTGTCAATCCTGAGTGGCATGCATACACCTTTTAACACTATTCACTTTTTCTAAGGTTTTCTATATAAGTTTTGGCCTCTCAATCTGATGCAAACTCTCCACATCCAAATAAATTGGACACCAACACTACCTCCCATACAAGGCCTCATATGGTGTCATCCCAATACTCGAGTGGAAACTATTATTGTAAGGAAACTCAATTAATGAAAATTGGTCGTCCTAGTTACCTCCAAGTTTGAGTACACATGCCGTCATCATATCTTTAACTATTAGGATAGTCCTCTTGTATTTCTTGTCGGTTTGAGGATGGAATGCAATACTGAACTGCAGTCTAGCTCCCATGGCATCTTGTAAACTCCTCCAAAACCTCAAAGTGAACATAGGATTGCGATCTGACAGAATCGGCATAGGAAGACCGTGAAGTCTCACAATCTCTGCCACATACAATCTCACAAGCTTTTCCAAAGTGCATCTTACTGAATATCTAAAAAGTGTGCCGACTTTGTAAGTCGATCCACTACCACCTAAATTGCATCATGCTGCCTGAAGATCCTCTACAATCCCACAATGAAATCCATTATAATCTTCTCCCACTTCCACTCTAGAATCTGCAATGGTCTCAATTTCCCAACTAGAGCTTGATGTTCTGCCTTGATTTTCTGGGAAGGCAGACATCGAGCTACAAACTCTGTGATCTCTTGCTTCTTGTTCACCCAAAATACATATCCCGCATGTCTCAATACATCTTAGTGCTATCAAGATGTAACGAGCATGGTGAGGAATGCGCCTCCACTATAAGGCTCTCTTTAAGGTTTGCTATATCAGAAACACACAAACATCCCCCGTAGTATAACACTCCATCATCATCTAGTGTGGTGTCATCGCCTTCCCTTTCTCCACTTTCTTCTTGATCTTCATTAAGTACTCATCTTCTTTTTGCCTTTTTGTAATAAACTCTCTCATACAGGGTCTAACCTATATGTTAGCCAACAATACCCCCTCAATTATATCTAACTGTAGCCTCAATTCTCATAACTCAAATAAGGACTCTACCCTATGGGTTACTAAATCCTCATCCTTTTTCCCTTCTCAGTCAAACCATCGGCGACCACATTTTCTTTACCTGAATGGTACTCAATCGTTCAGTCGTAGTCCTTTAGTAGATTAATCCATCTCTGTTATCTCACGTTTAACTCCCTTGAGTAGTAATGTACTTAAGATTCTTGTGATTGGTGAAAATCTAAAAAGTCTCATCGTACAAACAATGTCTCGACACTTTTAAAGCATCGATGCTCGCACCTAACTCTAAGTCGTGGGTAGGATAGTTAGCCTCATGCGCTTACAACTGTCAAGGCGTATAGGCAATCACCCTCCTATTGTACATAAGAACTCTGCCTAAGCCTCCCTTATACGCATCTATATACACCATGTATCCACCACCCTCAGTCGATAATATAAGAACTAGATCCTCTACCAATCTCTTCTTTAACTCTTGAAAGCTCTCTTGGCATTGTTCATTCCAAATGAATGGAGCATTCTTCTTTAGTAGGCTGGTCATCAGTCTTGCTAACCTTAAACAAATCTTGATGAACCTTTGATAATATCCTACCAAACCCAAGAAACTCTGCACTTCTGTCACGTTTCTAAAAGCCTCCCACTCCTGAACTACTATAATCTTACTTGGATCCAGTTTGATGCCTTCTGTTGAAATCACGTGGCCCAGGAAGACCACATCTCTCATCCAGAACTCACATTTATTGAACTTAGCATATAACTCATTCTATTTTCAACAATTCTAGTACCACTTGGACATGCCCCTCATGCTCCTCTCTATCTCTCAAGTATACCAAAACATCATCAATAAAGCCTACCACAAACTAATCCAAGTAAGGCTAAAATAACTTGTTCATAAAAGCTATGAAGGCTGTTGGTGCATTAATTGACCCGAATGGCATCATTATAAACTCAAAATGGCCATATCGAGTCCTAAATGCCGTCTTAGGAATGGAACTCTCCTCCACCTCAACTACTAATACCCTGATTGTAAATTAATTTTGGAGAACATTGTCGCTCCCCTCAACAATCAAGTCATCGATATGCAGTATAAGATACTTATTATTCACTGTCACCTTATTTAATTGGTAGTAATCAATACATAACTGTAAACTCCCATCTTTCTTCCTCACAAACAGTACCGATGCACCCCAAGGTCACACACTCGGCCAAATAAAACCCTTCTCTAGATGTTCCTCTAATTGCCTCTTTAATTCCTTCAGCTCCACAACACTCATCCTATTTGGCGCCACTAACACTGGTGTTGCTCCTGGCACCGTCTCGATCTTAAATTTAACCTCCCTCTATAATGGCAATCCCGACGACTCATTCAAAAATACCTCACAATAATCCCTCACTACCTCCACATCTTTCACTTCTAACTTTTCCTTGCTCCAGCTCATCACACATGTCAAGAAGGCTTCACACCTTTCTCTTATTAGTTGTGTTGCCATCACCATTAAAACTAAACAGGAAGGTATAAACTTCCACTCACTCACTAATGGAACTCTCTTCTTCCGATCAACCTCTATCACCACTTCTTTTGCGTAACAATCTACCACAGCTCTATTTTTGGACAACCAATTTATAACCAGTCTGACCACAAACTTTTCCATCCTCAAAATAATCAAGTCAGTAACATATTTTGCTTCACTAATTCTCATCTCACAATCCCTCATCATGTCTCTCACCATCACTATTCTCCCAGCTGGCATAGAAACTGCCAATAAGTAACCTAAAGGTGCTACTCTACCCCGAATATGTTCTACTAATGACTCGCTAACAAATGAAAACGTAAAGCCAAGGTCAATCAACACCAAAGTACTATAAGTAGAAATAGTAATCATACCAGTAATAACGTCAGAGTTGGCTACTACCTCATCTTGTGTCATGACATAGACACATGTGTGAGGTAGAGCAACTGAATGTGAGGCTCCTCCTCCTCTCGAAGTGGTGCTAGTAGCCCGTCCACTCTACCTCTACTGTCACTGGAATTAGTCACTCCTTTATTATCTCTTATGTTGCTCTATCTTGACACAACTCTCTCCTTATCCCTGATCCTCTGGTAGCAATGCCAAACCTGGTGGCTAGGCTTGTTACAATGGTAACATAACTGCGATTGTCTCCACTAGTGTGTCCCCCAGTACTCTACTATACTGAGGTAGGAGGTCTGAAGGTAAGATTCCTCTTACTCTAAAAACTGCCCCTCTGTCAACTGCCTTCTCCACCTGTACTCCTCAGAGGTTCAGAATCAGTCTTCTTCTGTCCTCCAGTGGCACTGGATCCACCAGATACCTTCTGCCTCTTCCCTTCTACAATACCCTCAAATTTACCTTAATTTATATATGTAAATAATTTGAAGAATAATAAAAAAGGACCAGACAAGTTGAATACACGAAAGGATGGAAAAAGTGTGCTAGGACAGACCAAACGGTCTGGGAAATGGTTTGACAAAACCATTTCCTAAGGCATTTTTAGCTCCAAAAAAATTATTTTGGGAAGAATGTTCAAATAGTTTGGGAAACAGTTTGGACAAATCGTTTCCCAAACCAATTGGATCAGGAAAATGTCTTAAAAGGGGAAGAAACAGTTTTTCTTTCATTTGAAAACATGAAGACATTTCCAAAACCCTAAGTAACCATTTCACACTCCCAAACTGACCCTAAACACCTTCAACCCCATTTTCAACGCCCACATCCTAATGAGCGTAAAGTTTACTCAAAAGGGAGGATTTTCACTTGGAAAGTAAGACTATAAGGTAAGACCATGAACTTATTCTTATGATTTATGAAATTTAGTTAAAAATAATTGCTAAGGGAAAGGTGTTGGAGGTTAAACTACGTACCCTAAAGGTATATGCAAGAAGAAAGACTAGGGGAATGATTTGGGTTTAAGGGTTTGGGTAGTTAAAGAGGAAAAGGGGAAAACTTTTTAGAGTGGTTAAAAAGAAATAATTATTGGAGTTTTCCATGGGGAAACTAAGGTTTTGAGTGGAGAGAATAGGGCTTAAGTTTTAGATAATCCTAAAGACATGAGGTAAAGATTAAGAGAGAAAGATATAGGAGGATAATCCTTATTAGTAAACTATAGGACGAGAAACAAACTTGATTGTTTTTTAAATGTTTGTGTGTTATTGATGTTTTAGGAGGCGATAAGGATGTCAAGGTGGAGTGATTTTTAGAATGGCAATACTAGCTCAGATTTAGAGGTGAGTGTGTATTCGACACATCCTCGCTAATGGTTTCCATTACATGGTTAAAATTTTTAGGTTAATCGTATGTATTTGGTCATTTGTGATTGTATGGGTTTTGGAATGAATTATGGTTTCAATTAAGCATGTGAATGTTTGATACATTGTGTATATGAGGATATGACATAGTGCTAATTGATAAGAATGAGAATAACTACATATAGCTATTAATCGTGTGTATGTATGTGAGTGTATATTTGTCATTATCTTACTATTGGGTTTTATTGCATGGTTAAATATGTTTGGTTTTAATTGTGTGGTTTGTGTGTGCATTTGAATGTATGGTTGGATGCATTGAGAATGCGTTTGAGCATGGGAAGGTTGTATTGATGTATGATTTGAGAATACAACAAAGAGTCGAAAGGTTTGATATTGATGGGTGCATGTGTGCATGCGATTATGGTTAACTTGATAAAATTATGAAATGGAATAAGGTGTATGTAGTTACTTGAACAATTGATGTGGGTGAAGTTGTAATGTTATAGGAAATTTTGGGATTCATTTGAGGTTGTGGCTTCATATTAACATGAACTTTGAATGATTATGGTACATGTGATTATGAGTGTGTATTTATCACTTATTTTAAAGTGACATTGTTTTGTTAAATATATGTGGTATTGATCGTACAACATTTTTGTGTATGTGGTTGTGATGTATGTTGGGTTGTTAAATGATTTGAGATTTGGAGTATGGTGATAATGTTGTTTTACGTGATTGTTAAAATGGATGGTATGGAAATTTGGGTTATATGGCATGGTTAATAGTATATGGTTTAATCATCTGGGCCATATGTTTACATGTGACTATGTGTTTGAACATGGCAAGATTACATGAATACGTGTTTCATTTTGGGTTTTTATAATATGATACGCCATATTATGACCTATGTTAAAGAGACATGTGTGAAATGATTCATATATCATGGTGTACATTAATCTGGTGTTAAAAAGGTTTGACGATGAAATTGTGTGATGAGAATGAGAAAGAATTCCAACAAGGTAGGAGCCTATTGTGAATGATAAGTGGAGTAACAAGGAACCCAAATTATGAATGATATGATATGATATGATATGGCACGAGTTGTTGTCAAATTATTAAAATTAAGGAATTGTTTGAAATGATTGTGCGTTGGTTTGTTTAATAACGTGTTGATTTTGATTGAGTGTGCATTCATGAGCATGTCATTACCTATTACCCAATATAAGGTTTCAGGATCAGTATGTATAGCCCAATATAAGGTTATAGGATAGGAATATGGCAAATGATATACATTACCTATTTACTAATATAAGGTTGTAGGATAGAAATATGGCAAATGATATACATTACGTATTGCCCAATATAAGGTTGCAGGATAAGAATGTGGCAAATGATATACATTACCTACTACCTAATATAAGGCTGTGGAATAGGACTCTGATGGAATGATACACAATGCCTATTGCCTGATATGAGTTTGTGGGATAGGATTGTGGCGTTTAACTTTCATGTGGATGCATCATGAGTATTAATAAAATGTAATATATTGTTTGTGATTATTAGAGTGTATCATGTGTGTTCAGTTGCGATGAGGGTTTTGTTTATGATGACATTTGTAGGAGTTATTGTTATTGATTATGTTATGAAGTGAATGATTATTATGAAGGGTGAAATGTATGTTGGGTGGTAAAGATGATATATGATAAATATAACATTAGTTTAAATGCAAAGCTGACATTGGATGTGAGTGAAAAGGATCTATTAAGACTAGAATCAGGTGGAAACAGGTGAGAAAAAGACCTATGTAAACTATTTCCCAGCCAATTTCATTACACTCAAATCAAACTGTGTCTTAAAAACTTTTCTGGAACTGGAATGACCTGGAAAACAGTTTGTATAAATCGTTTGCCAGACCATTTAACTTCCAGAACTTTTTATCCAGAACAAACGGTTTGGCAAATGACTTTGCCAGGTCGTTTCCCAAATTGTTCTAGAATCTAGAACTAGTTTAAATTAAGTGAATTCATGAAAGGTTATGGTGTGGTATGAGATGGGAGTGATAAATTTTAATTGAGATTAACTGTTAGTAATATAAAATATGACATATGTATTAGATGAAGTGGGAGTAGATGTGCTAAGTGAAGTGTCGTAATTGAAAACCAAAAAAGGTAAACAATAGCGCAATGAAATGATATGAATTTCTAAGAAATAGTATCAATGAATGTCTTGAGCTATGGGTAATTAATATATCCATGAATGATTAATAGGTAGACTGACTTAATAATTGATGGGTTAAAGGTGGAAAGGAATGGATTGGGTGATTGGATGCATAAATAATGATGAGCTAATGAGTGAGCTTAGATATGTTTATGACTGAAACTAGGTTAATGGTGGATCATAGTACTAGTGTATGAACTCGAGATTTATGTGATTGTGTGAAGTTATGTCATTTGTGTATATTATTGATCTGTATCCTAACAAGAAAAAGGAAATTTTTAAAAAAGACCTAAATCGTGTGTGCATGAATGAACGAATGTGATTGGCCTTAGGGTTGTGTCGTGGGTTCAGAATATGCACTCACTCAGTTTTAATACTCGTTTTCTTGAGAGGACTCCAACGTTGTTAGTGGTGCATAATATGAGGTCTTAAATATAAATTTTGTAAACCATGTTGTAGTGTCGTCAGTATTTTACAAACTCCACTTGAGCAATTCTTCTAGTCTTAGGCTTCACCATTTAATTAATTGTAACTTTGATTTGTATATATTTTTATGGGCTAATTTCATGTTAGGATCACAGTAGTTATTTCATTAATTCAAAATGCAAAGGTAAATTTTTTTGTATGATTTAATTAATTTTTATTATTAGGAAATTCATTTTTTTAGTGTTACACCTTCCCTCCGGCCCTCCTTGACCGAAAAGCTCCTCAGCACTAAGGGCAGTCTTCAGAAGTGTCTGGTAGGTAGGCTGCTTCATACCAATAATGGTGTGGATGTTAAAGCGTAGCCCCACTTCAAATCAGACCCTCCTCTGTGAGTCAATCATTACCTTATATGGTGTATATCGGGAGAGCCTAGTAACTGAGCCTCATACTCAACTATAGTTAGATCCTTTTGCTTGAGTTCCAAGAACTCAATCTTCTTGCAGCTTCAATAAAGGAGAGGGGTATATTTCTCAGTAAACTCCCTCTGAAAGTCTCCCCAGGTAAGTGTAGGAGGATCACACTAGCTCCATGGGACCGCTTCCCAACAGTCCCATGGGCTCTTCTCCAGTAATGAGGTAGCATACCGTAACTTTTTCTTTGGCGTACACCCCATCCAATTAAGAATTCGCTCTGTATGTCAGAGCCAATCCTCAGACTCAGTGGGATCTGTAGTCCCTTCAAAAGATTTACGCCTTATTTGCAAAACTCCCCAAAGTTATGGTCAATACCATCCCCTGATCGACCCCTTGCCTACCAAGCATTTGTTGCATCATTTGGAAGAAATGGGCATAGGCAAGTTCATATGGTAGAATGGCATTCTATGCAGGCTGAGCTCCATGCCATGGGGCCAATCCCTGTCCCTGCATGGACTCCTAGGACTCTGGGGTCTTATGTGATACGTTACCTATTGGCTCCATCCTAAAGAAAATCAACATTAAAACCCCCTTTAGTTCTCATAAATATGATGCAAAGAAAACAATTTTTGCACAATCCACAGGGAATCTAATCCTTACTCTGATACCACTAAATGTCACGTCCAAAATGCAATACTCATTTTTCGAATACATTATACAAAATATGTAATTTTGGCAAACATTTTTTTTCTTTAAAACAATTCAATAACCAAGAAAGAGAAGAAAGATAAACTATTGCTTCATTAGAAAGGTTTGACCAATGTTCAGTCATATACAAAATATGTAAAGTAATGCAGAAGCATGATCAATGATTATAAATCATGGTATGTAAATCATTTTTATATACTTTAGTTTGTATAGATGTGCAAAAGAGTGTTTAAAAGAGAACCCCAAAACCTGACCTAAAAACCAAGTATCACCTCCCGAGCACCACGAAAAGAAATCCTGGCCTTAGTCTACTATCGCTCTACACAATCACCGCAAACACACAT
>CANYCX011119003.1:0-13400 GCA_948193385.1 Breynia disticha f. nivosa | reverse complement strand
TATAAACACATTATAGCATAACACTCATCCAATCAATTCTCACATTTCACATGCAAGAAACATACAAGCAAGAAAAGTTGCGCTCGCATTGTTCACCTTTCAAAAACATGCCTAAGCCTCCGGCCTTGAACTCCCCTTTCTGGGATTTTGACCTCCTAATGGAAAATTACAAATTTTTACATTAACCATTTATATTTAAATTATGCAATTCAATTATTAAGAAATGCTCCTATGTTTTTCACCTCCTACATTATCATTTAACCAATTACCAACTAAAACCCTTCATAAATTTCCAAATTTTCTAAGACTTCCCTCTCCTCATCTACTACCCACTCCAATTAATGGTTCAATTAACCTCAATAATGCCCAAAGATTCTTATCTAACCAACAAAACAAAAAATGGAACTTAGGATCAAGAAATCCAATTTTTGTCACTATTCATCCCGATTTTTTAACCTTGATTTTAGCCACCCAACGTGATTATAAACACCAAAAATGGTTACCAATGCTTAGTATACATACTAAGCTTTCCAACAAGCTCTTATACACTTAAATGGGAGCTTAAATGAGAAAATTATGGCCATTTGAAATTAGGGCTTTAGGAAAAACGGGATTCCACAAAAGAAAAACTTACCGAGATTAACTTGTCATCGATTTCTGGAGCTTCCTAGGTTAACTTTTCCTGAAAATTGTGGTGATTAGGGTTTTGAATGGTGAAGGAAAGGTGTATGGAGAAGAAGGAGTTTAAGAAAGGTGAAGGAGGAAAGAGAGATATGAATTTAGAGAGAAAGTGAGGTTTGGTCGGGTGAGTGGAATGGAGTGGAGGTAAGGAAATTTTATCCAGTCGCCTTGGGTCCATTTTGCTTCGTAATTTATTTTAGCTCGGTACAAAATAATTGCCGAATTTTGATATTTTCGAAATTCATACTCTTCTTATATTTTTCTTAATCTCCCTTTTTAATATTTCAATTTATTCCTCTCCAAATATTTATTAATTCTAATCGCAAAAAATTTCCTAGTATTTTCTTCGTATATTATTTTAATATTTAATTAAAATATGATATTTTTACGAAATTTTGGGGTGTTACAAGGGGCATGCAAATTTAATATGCTAGTGTAATGAATTTTATTGGATTTTTATATCTATATCTATAAATATAAATATGTTTATATAGAAAATTAATAGAGTTAATTTAGGCCGTGCACTATAATTATTGTAATATTGAATCTTATAGAATGATTGGTATATATTTATATAGGACGACAAACTAGACGCTCAGGACCGAACATGTAATGCCCTAGAAAAATAACCATTTGATTTGCTAGAAAGATGTCTATTTAAGTTGGAATAATGTTGAATATAAGTTGTAAATATGTATACATAAGGATATATAAGGCTAGTATCGAAATAAAGTCAAAACTACAAAGTAGTGCTAGAAAATGGAAAATAACATATGTTTAAGGCGGAGAATAACATATGTTATTCTTCCCTGTTTTCCCAGAATCGCATTTTGACCAACTTACATTAACTGTAAAATAAACCTACGTTAGCGGGGGTCCGAACATGTCATTAAAAGGCTAGAACACATTCCATTCCAGGAGAAAACAGTCCCAAAACCTCCCAAAAATTCTCATTGTAACGCCCTAAAAAATGTTCGTTTAATGTGGAATAATGTAGGATGATGTTAGGGTTAGGTGTATAGAGGCATATGGGGATGTCAAGAATCGAAACAGGTTAGAAATCGGTAAGTGCAGTAGTCTGCACACAATTAACGTACATTAATTGTTGAATTAACGTATGTTATTGTTGATTTGGTGGAATAACATACGTTATTCCAAAGAATAACGTACGTTATTCATCACAGCTTCTGCAGAATCTGCATTTTTCTAACGTACGTTAATTGTTAAAATAAACATACGTTGTGGGGGGTCCAAACATGTCATTAAATTTACAAAAACAACCAAAACAGAGCCATAACTTCCCTCTAACCACTCAAACTCTCTCAAAACCCTCCAACCATCATCCTAGAGCCTTCCAAACGTCAAATCTACCAACAAACAGCAGATTTCTAGTGGATTAACAACACATTTGTCCTCCAATCGATCCGTCCTTTAGCTAGGTTTTAAAGCTAAGGGAAAGAAGGTAAAATTCTCAATTATGAACTGAAGTGTGATGGAATATAGCTGCATTTGGTAGGGTTTTGATAGGTTTTCATAGTAGGCTATGATTTCATAAACCTTTAACCCTAAAACATAAGATTTTGTGAGATTTAAGAGATTAGGATTTTAGGGAAACTTGAAGATTTTGGGAGAAATCAGTAGGAGATGTTAAAATGACGTACATTGTATGTTAATTAATGGTAAATGTGATCTAATGTGTGTAAGTGTTGGCATTCAGAACCCGACTCGAGAATGGGGCGACGAATTGAGTCTTGAAGCCCCTAAGTAAGTGCTTTTGCCACTTACTTTGATTTGTTTTACTTTTGAATGATTTATTATTGTATGCATATTACTTCTTGGTGTAAATTAGAATCAGTTTGGGTCTCAAGGACCGTATGGATGAATGATGTTTATAAGGATGCTTACTAATGAGAAAGATATGCTTGTAATTTAATTGTATGGAAATCATGGAAGTGGTATGAGTGTTGTTTAGCTTGTTTGGAATGTGTTATGATTCGATGAGATGTGTAATGTAAAGTTTAGAACAGTTGATATGTGAATTGAGGTTTGATTTACACCATTTATGAAAGATGCTCATTTATAATTATTGTGTGTGGCTATAGGCTTTTGTAAAATGGATTGCATCGCATTCATTTCACTTCATGTGGCAATGTGTGAGCATCATTTCATGAAAGTCTTGATATAAGAGAGGTTTGGCCTAATATGCATAAAGATGAGGGAAGACTCTCTTTACAAGAAAACAAAGGGTTTGGCCTAAATATGCACAAGGATGAATGAAGTTTCTCCTTATATGAAAACAAGGGTTTGGCTCAATATGCGCAAGGATGAGTGAAGTCTCTCCTTATATGAAAAGTAACAGAGATCAAGTGAAGTCTCTCTTCTATGAAGTTTAAGGCTCTGGAGCATGCATTGTGTGGTTGCATTTGCATTCTCATAAATGCATTCATTCATTTCTTATCATTGATATTTATGCGAGAAACTTGGAATGTTATGGGCATGAATGAATATATGTGTTTATGGGAATTGAATGAGGTAATTGTGTATGGGAATATGAGTATGGATTGAATAGCTTGATGTGTGAGTACAAATGGTGTTGTATGTGTGGAATATTGAACATACAAATGATTATAAGTTTGATGATGGTTTGTGTATAACTATGAGATATGAAAATGATGTTTTATGGATTATATTGGTGTTTATGATTGTTGTTTTGATCTTGATTTATTGTGTTATTCATGTGTCTAATGGGTAAGTGTGATGATTTATGTGTATAGGAGAGTTGTATGAGTGCCTTGAAGGTTGATTGGTATGTTAGGTGTTAAATGATGTGTGTATGTATGAAGAAAAGACTTAGAATTCAGACAGAATGGTTTCGGAGGCATGCAACGTATGTTATTAAGAGAGAACGTACGTTACTACAATAAACCCACGTTAATATTAGCTTAGAATATGTTATTCATAGCTGCAAATCAGGGGAAGCATAACGTACGTTAACTAGGGTTTAAACATACGTTCTTCTTGCCTAGAAACCTAGTTTTGGCCAGATTAATACCCTAAGACATATCCAAGATAAACTAATGTTCTGAGATGTTTTCCTTAATGTATTAAAGACTTATAAGATTATATGTAGGGAATTGTTAGGCACAAATGCAGCTTAGTGTTACGCAGACACACCCGTATTTGACCGAAGGTTCCCCTGCGCATTCAACATAACAACAATAAGGATTCACTTCCTGAGTATCTTTGTTTTTTTGTGTGCATATGTGTGCAGAGCGACAGTAGCCGGTGCAAGGACTTTCTATTTGGGTAGAGCTTACACATGTGATACTTACAGTAGGTCAGCTCCTAGTGGATTTTGGATACATTATACTTTTACATTTTGTACATCTATACCTCACATAGTATAGATTATTGGCACATGCATTATTTTAAACTACACAATTCACTTCCGCATATTTTATAACTAATTGTATTTTGGCAAATAGTCGTCGGATTTAATGAAATGCATGCATGCCATACTTATATATACATTTCTCTTGATTTAAATTTGTTGATACTTAAAAGGAAAAAATGGGGCAAAAATCAAGGTTATTTGAAAAATGAGTTTATAAAAAATGGTCACACCCATAACTCCCAAACATCAATTCTAAGGTCTCCCAACCATAAAACCTACCAATAAAAACCTAGATTGCAACGGATTAACAACGAATTCGTCCTATATTGATTCCTCTTCAACTTATGGTTTGAAACCAAAGAGGAGTAAAGGTAAAATTCTTATTCTAAACTGAAATTTGAGGTAAATCATGTACATTTGGTAGGGTTTTGTTGGGTTTTCACAGTAGTTTATGAATCCATAAACATTTAACAGAAAAACAGTAGATTTTTGGAAATTTAAGGATTTAGGGTTGTGGGGAAAATTTGGGGACTTTGAGGAATTGGTTATATAAATGCAAAATTAACCTTAGAATGTTGTGTATGACATTAAATGTGTTACACTTTGTATAGGAGGCAACAAACGGAACCCAAATCGGAGATTAGTGTCGAATTGAGTCCGAGGGAAATCGAGGTAGATGTTCTTTGATGCTTGCTATTGTATACTTGCCTTTATATGGTTAAGCTTATGTGATAAATGTTTTCTTTGATGAATTGGGAATGGAAATAATTTAAATGAAAGGCTTAAATTGCTTATTCTTTTATGTGGAGGCTTAAATTGCTTATGCTTTTATGTGGTTCTTGGGAATGAGTGTGGATTGTTTAGAAAAATATATGTGAGTTATGTTTTACATGTTTTAAATGCAATTTTGATGAATGGTGTGAGGAATGTGGGGTTAATTCATGTAGGTAACTTATGTGGTGTGCTAAGTGATGGTTTGATATGACTTGAATGAGATTGATTGAGTTGATTGAGGGCTAATGGCCGAGTTAGTGTCAAGTCGCATGAATTAAGGAAATATGCACTCTTATGATTATGATCATGTATGTTTTGCTTGTATGTGAATATGGCCTTAGGGCATGTTACGAGTTTTAGTGTTGAGATGAGCTATGTTTGCTTGAGTTGTGGTTGTTTCTTACCATAAGTTGGCATGTTATGAATGATGTGATAAATGTGTATGAATATAAGCATGAAGCTTATGATGAATTATGTTTGAGAATCCATGTGCACGTTGTGAATGTTCCTTTGAAATTATGATGATAAACTCTTTTGATTTATAATGTGTATGTCGGTTATGCCATGAGTTTGGCTATTATGAGCATGTTGGCTTATGTTGTGATATTGATGATTTGTGGAACATTCATGTGCATGTGTTACTGTGAAAGTTTAAGATGAGATTAGAAATGTATAGAGTTTCATTCACACATATCATTATTGTGGTGGCATGAACACGTTGTATGTTCATGCATTGAGACGAAAAAGAGCTTATGGCTCACATGTGAAAAGGGAAGGCATGTTGGTTTGAGGTGAGATTGGAAATGTATGGAGTTGAATTCACACATATCATTATTGTGGTGGCATGAACACGTTGTATATTCATGCATTAAGACAACAAGGAGCTTATGGCTCACATATGAAAAGGGAAGGCGTGTTGTTCTTCCATATGAAAAAAATGGATTAGCCCAAGATTTGAGAACATAAGAGCTTGCCTCTTGATGTTATGTTTATGTTGAGCAAGAGCTCGATGTCGGGCGATGCCCAAAGAAAAGATAAAATGGGGGATTAGCCTAATTGTGTTAAGAAGATAGTGGAGTCTCTCTTTTATTATGAAAAGGGGTTTTACCCATAGTTGCAGAGATCGAGTGGAGTCTCTCTCTTACGAATTTTAAGGCTCCGGAGCATGGCATTTGTGTGAGGAAATGCACTAGCATTACATTACATTCATTATACATCATGTTATTAGTTGCATGGGAAATGAATATGTGTTGATTATGGTTATGATTTGGACATGACTTGTGATTGTACAATTTGTGTTTTTGTATAAGTGTCATGACATGTGTATGTGTTATTGTGATTGATTGTGGAATGGTGGTATGAATATGATCATGAATTGAATTGCATGATGTATGTGTTCAAATGTTAAGTGATACTTGGAATAGTATGTATATGGATGAGCATAAGGGTTATGATGAGTTTGGCTATGTGTATGTGTTGTGGAGGTGATGATGATGTGCATAGGTTAATATGTATATTATTGATTGGAATCCTTGATGAAGTGTTGGTTAAGTGTAATATGTTATTTGTTATGAACATGTATGTTTGAGGTTATGTTTGGTGGTTGGGTTGTGAATTGATGGTAAGTGGTTAAGAATGATAATGGAAAGGAAATGATGAATGCATGATGATTAGGTGTGTGGTTGTGTTGTGTTTGAATTGATTAATTAAGGATGTTGTGTGTGGCTTTAAGATGTATAAAATGGTTAATTAAGAGGCTAATAAGGTTGGTTAGATGTTCTTTGAAGTGGCATGAAATGTGTAGGTCACAGAATGAGTTAAAATGTGGACATAACGCCCCTGGAACTCATTAACGTACGTTATTTGTGAGAATAACGTACGTTAATAAGTGTAATGTATGTTGAGTGAAATATTGGCATATGTTATTCCTGCCTGAAATTTTTGGGAAGTTACTGATGAATAATGTACGTTAGGGTCACGTTAAACATACGTTAATGTGGTCCAAAAAACCTAGTTTTAGCCCGAATAATGTGCTAATGAATATCGAAAGTGAGGAAATGACCTAGGATGATTCATAAGACATAAAACACATAAAAGAATTGATTGTCGCATGGCTACAGTGAGCCGTTAGGGAATTTAGGCACAAATACGGCTTTGTGTTCCACAAGCACACCCGTATTGGCCGAAGGTTCCCCTGCGCATCGGCTTAACAACAATAGGGTTTCACTTACTGAGTATTTTTATATATTCACCCTAGTTTTTCTGTTGAATTTTTGCGGAGTGGCAGGTATTAGTGACAGAACTACGTGATCTGAGAGGTTAAGCGATGTGATACTGAAGGTCGAGCTCCCATTTTTTTAAGTTATGTCGTGTTGTATGTCTATATATGTGTTAGTATAGGAGTGACTTGCAAATATTGCATGTATTATATTTTTCCCACATCTTCTGCATTTCAAATATTGTTTTATGTAAGACCAACATCGTCGGTTTTATTCCTCATACTATTTGTTTTAAAAAGAAAAAAATATGGTGCAAAAATTGACATTTATTCGAAAATGAAGTTTCTAAATTTGGGGTTCACATTTAATGGTATGAGAGTAGGGATTAGATTCCCTGCGGATTGTACTGGAAAAATGTTTTCATTGCATCATTGTGTGTGAAACTAAGTTTTGAAAATGGTGATTTTTGAAGGATGGAGCCAGTCGACCATGTATCGCACGAGGCCACTGAGTCCTGAGAGTTTGTGCAGGGGCAGGGACCCACCCCAGAGCAGAGTGAACAATAGACATACGATGCTTATCTACCTTTTGACCCAACCTATGCACTTTTTTAAGAAATGATGCAAAGAATGATGAGAGAACAAGGGAGTCAAATGGGAGTTAGTATTGATAGAAATATTAGAGAGGTGCGCAGACAAGGTACAAGATCTTTTGAGGGTACCACAGATCTGGCGGAGGCGAAGGATTGGCTTAGACACACTGAGCGGATTCTTAACCGTATGCGGTGTACTCCCGAGCAAAATTTGAGGTACACCACCTCACTTTTGGATAGAGATGCCTAGAATTTGTGGGAAACAGTTCCCAAAATCTAGAATGATCCAGCTACACTTACTTGGGATGATTTTAGAAGGGAGTTTGGTAATAACGATAGGAAAATCGTTAGGGTTTCGGCTAGGGTTTGTTAAATTGAGAAGTAAATGAAACGAATCTTAAAGAGTATGCATATAGCCAAGTTATTGAGTTGATTGTGACTAGATAAATGTGAATTGTTCTTTAGGATGACAGGTTAGGCGCGGATAGAGTTCGGGCTCACATTTGGAGTACTTGAGTTAGAGGTGAGTATATCTCACTATCTGGTTAAATTTAAAATGAATGGTTATATATATCTATATTGTGAATAAGCTGACAATGCTAGTATGTATATAATTGAGTGATTATATATGAAAATGAATGAAATATGAATATTATGTTAATGCAAATACGAGTAAATATGTGTAAACGTGCAATTTATAATCGATATGAAAAAGATATGAAAATGAGATATGTATGCACGTACTAAATGATGATATGTGATGATTGCGTACTTACATGTTGATATATGTAAAATGTGAAATGAAATTGTATATGGAATCGTATTTATGATTCAAAGGAAAATAGGTACGCCAAACGAAAATGTATACGAAACAGGAACGTGAACGTGTTTATGATTTTCATATGATATGAAATGTGATATGATGATATATAATATCAAAAGGTGATGGAAAGGTGATAAATGATCAATCATTTGGAGACGGAAGTAGGGCGATGGAAGTTAGGTCCACATGAAAAGGAGGTGGAAAAATGTTTTTAAAACTAATAAGGAGACGTAAGTTAGGATTTATTATGAACAGGAACGTTCAATTCAAACGTATACGAATCGAAATCAATATGAGTTAAAAAGAATAGTTCAACGGAAAATGAAATGAATGAAAAAGAAAATGCAAAGGAAAAATGAAAAGGATGAAGAATACGTACGTACAAAATGTGATCTGTTGATATGCTATATTTGTATTCTACGAAATGAAATTGATTTGAAAGAATACTTCGTATATGTGACTGTTTGCGTGATATTATAAAATGAATTAAAGATTACTCATTGAGCTCGCAACTCGCACAACTGCGATGTTTGTTTCAGGTACAGGTATTAGCAGGGGTGCACTTTTGTACTAGCTGTGTCAGAGTTTTTGTTTTCTGCAGGTTAGACACTGCAACCTGATCTACTTCTCTCTCTTCTACTGATGCCATTAGAATCTTTTGCATGCATGTTTCATATAATGAGATGTTGATATGATGTTGTTATATGGTTTGTATATTATGTGTTGAGTTTGATAGAGGATGAGTATGATGTTATTTACAGTTTGTTGATATGGTCATATTTTTATATCTGAGTTTTAGTTGTTGTTAAAGATCTGACGATTGGGATGCATGTTGATTGATATGAGAGTGTGTGTGAGCATTCTGTATATTTTTGAACTTGATTTGTAGGAGGAATGCAATAGGTATATATATGGGATATCCAAATTATAGTCGTTATATAGCAGTTCTACGTAAAGTATGAACTTGCTCAATAAAGAATAAAGGGCGTATTAGCGTAACACAAAGCTTAATCCATGGATGTGTTAACTAATACGATAAATATTCTAGAACTATAACGGAATAACAATAAATGAGATATCCAATATATTGGTATGAAGTTACTCTAGGTACGAAAAAGTTGAATGATAAGTATCGACACTAACTTGTATGCAAAAGTTGAGAAAAAGTTTTAAAAATGTACGTTATTAATATGGTAATTAGATTAGGATGTTTTAGTTTAGTATCAAAGCAGGGACATGGTCTCTGGAAATGTGTGAAAATGTTGTTGCTAGACATGTTTGAAGCATGTATTGTTTGTTATGTGTGCTGATCATATTTACATTTCATTGATAGATATGACATCTAGCTCTATACCACCTACAGAGAGAGAGGGAGCAACAGATCCACACGAGACAATACAGATGTCTCACTCTAGAGTAGGATCTAGTTATGATCCATATGACACAGATTATCCTCAGTATGGTCCATATCCACCACCACCTCTATAGTACTATCCTATCTATCCACAGTTGACTCATATTCAGGTGAGATCCAAGAACTTTAAACAGTTGAAGAAGTTGGGAGTTGTTGAGTTTAGAGGTACTACTGATCCACAGTTTGCCGAGGATTGGTTAAATCAGTTGATCCGTGTATTTGAGATGATTGAGGCAAGTATAGCAGACAGGTTGGAGTTTGCTATTTCATTATTACAGGGGGGACACCTATAGTTGGTGGAGGACAATCCCACATGCTTTAGAGTTTTCAAAGGTACTAACTTAGGAGGATTTTGTGCTGGTATTCAGGAGGAAATACTCACCAGATGTTTATAAACATATGAAGAGGAGAGAGTTTTTAGCTTTAAAGCAGGGGAAGATGACAGTAGCTGAGTGTGAGCTACAGTTTACCCAGCTTTCATATTTTGCAGCGAGTTTGATTCAGGATGAAAAGGAAAAGTGTAAAATGTTTGAAAATGGATTGAATAAGGAGATTCACAGACAGATTCCTCATACAGAGATAGTAGATTATATAGTATTGAGGGATGCCACGAGTCGAGTTGCGGAAGTGTGGAGAGTAAAGAAGGATTTTGAGGAGAGAGATAAGAAAGATAAAAGAAAAAGAGTTCTACCACAGGGCGAGACTAGTAGATCTACGAGGAGACCAGAGTTCACTCAGGCTCGATTTAGATACCAGGAATATACGACGAGTAGATCACGACCTTCTTATTCACAGGCGCAGCCCTATCGCCGTAGAGGTATTAGTCGAGGACGACCGACTGGGTCAGAGTCAATGACAGGACCAGTTAGAGTTGCATGTCCCCAATGTCAAAGGTTTCATACAGGGGAGTGTAGGAGGACGACTGGTGGCTGTTATATTTGTGGGTGACTAGGACATTTTATAAGACACTGTCCAGATCGTGTGACTAGAGAGGGATCTATCAAAGTTGCACCTCCAGTACAGTCTGTTGCACAGAGTAGTGAGCCAACAGTTGTACCTAGTCGTAATTAAGGTAGGGGTTGAGGTAGAGCAGGGTCAGTTGCGAGCAGAGGTAGAGAAGCCTCGAGTGCTCAGGGACAGGCTAGGGTGTTTGCTATGTCTCGATAGGAGGCTACTGATGCTCCTGAGGTTATGACTGGTTAGTTCCTTCTATTCGATGTTCTTACTTATGTTTTGATAGATCCAGGTTCTACTCATTCATTTATAACTCCCCGAATAATACACGTAATAAAAGTCAAATCAGAACCATTTACCTAAAGACTAGGAGTCTATACTCTTTTAGGGGAAATGATGTGGGTTAATTTTTATATAAAGATTGTAAATTAAAGATTCAAAACACAGAATTGACAGCCAATCTTATCCTGTTAGACTTAACGGATTTTGACCTCATCGAGCTAAAGTTGACTGTCTGACAAAAGAAGTAATAATTGAATCTGGAAATACGAAAGTAATATTTTATGGGGAAAGAAAGACAGTAATATTTTAAGTTGATCCTAGATGAATGTGATGCTTATTTAGAACATGTAGTTGATAGTACAAAAACAACAAAAAATGTTAATGGAATACCAATAGTAGATCAATTTTTCAATTTTTTTTGGATGACCTCACAAGATTGCATCTTGATAGAGAGACGGAGTTTACTATTGAGTTGATTCTAGGTGCGACACCTATATCCATACTACCGTACCGAATGGCACTACCGAAATTACAATAATTAAAGAAACTACTACAAGAATTACATGAAAAAGGTTACATTCGACCTAGTGTTTCACCATGGGAGCACCAGTTTTGTTTGTGAAAAAGAAAGATGGAACACTACGGTTATGCTAGATTATAGTAGACTGAACCAATTGACTGTTAAAAACAAATATCCATGACCCCAAATAGATGATATGTTTGACCAATTGCGAGGTGCCACAGTGTTTTCTAAGATTGACTTAAGATCTGGGTATTATCAACTCAAGATAGCACAGGAAGATATTCCGAAGACTGCTTTTAGAAACCGGTATGGTCATTACGAGTTTTTAGTTATGCCATTTGGTTTAACTAATGCTCTGGCCGCATTTATGGCACCGATGAACAATATATTCCAACCTTACCTCGATCAGTTTGTGATTGTATTCATATATGAGATACCTATTTATTCGAGGAATGCAAACGAACATAAAGACGATTTGTGAATAGTTTTGTAAACTTTACGAGAAAAACAATTATATGTAAAACTGAGCAAATACGAGTTTTGGTTGGATCACGTTGTTTTCTTGGAACACGTGATATCAGGGCAACTAATATCGATAGATCCGAAGAAGATAGATGCAGTGTTAATTTGGGAACCACCTAAGACTGTTACAGAAGTATCTAGTTTCCAGGGTATGGCAGGATACTATCGTAGATATGTAGAGGGGTTCTCAATTATAGTTGCTCTGCTGACACGAATGTTGAGGAAGAATGTAGCTATTCAGTGGAATGATCAATGTCAGCAAATTTTTTATGAATTAAAGTGCAAATTTTTTATGAATTAAAGTATAAATTAACCACTGCTCCAGTCCTTACGGTTCCCTCAGGCATCGAAGTTTTTGTTATGTATACACTACAAGATTCTGCGAATTTAGTATCCAGAATTTAGCGATCAAAAATTCTGGACGCTAAATTCAGGCGTTTAGCGACCACGTGGTCGCTAAGTTACAGATTCCCACGCACAGTGTCGCGGCACTTATTGGCGCGAATTCCCGCCTAATTTAGCGACCATGTGGTTGCTAAATAGGCGGCCCCGCACAGAGTGGCGCGGGAATTATTGGCCCGCACTCCCGCCTAATTTAGAATTTAGCGACCACGTGTGATAGGGCCAATTATACACATTTATTCCATTTATATTATAGCGTATTTTCATTATATTTCGATAGATAAAATGCATAAATGTAGAGTTTTCTTATGTTTATGGTTTTTATCTAGGTGCGCTCAAAAGATGGAGAAGTCGCTATAATTTGGATGGAAAATGAGGCACATCGAGCAAAGGCATTTTGGTGGCATGAAGACATGAGTTCCAAATCTAAATTGAGGCACATTTCATTGGCTTAAATGCATATTTGGATCATGCTAAGGCAAGCCAAGAAGTGTGGTGGAAATAATAAGTGTTTTGAGCTCGCTGGACACAATTAGACTCAAACGGACTCGTTTTGAGTATTTTGGGCACACTGTGGTGTCACGAATGTCGTGACTGGAATACCACAAATTAAAGGCTGAAAATCAGACTCATGACGCTTAATAGATTGAGGAAATTGGTACCAACAGATGAGTCTCGTTCGTGATCATTTAGACCATGAACGAGACTTGAAACTCATCGAACGCGACATATTGTGAAGGAAGCAATGAAGCTGATTTTTGGGCAGAATAGGCACCTCAAACGAGACTCACTTGAGCCTCGAACGAGGTGCACAATCTGG
>CANYCX011118834.1:0-27087 GCA_948193385.1 Breynia disticha f. nivosa | reverse complement strand
AAGTCTACTTGATCAAGATGTATGCAACTTGTCACCAATGAGGGTTAATTGTTTCATGTCCAAGAAGATCAACTTTGCCTATAAATACATGAAGTTCCTCTCATTTTGGAAGTGTGCATTTTGGTGAGAGTTTGAGAGCTTCTAAAGCTTGAGAGTTGTGAGAGAGAATCGGTGAGAGTCCCATTTTTGTTTAGAGATTTTTCTCTTGGTGAGTAAAACACTTTTTATGGGATTTTGAGTCTCTCTTTGTTGTTTTTCTTTATACTCTCTTTGTACACCACTTTATTGTTCTTTAGTGAATTTGTGTTCCCTCTATTTTGTTCTCCTCTATTTTGTCGTTAATATTCCCACATAAATTCACACTTCCGCGCTCTTATTCCTAAGAGGGTTGAGTTAGATTAGAGTCTGAAAGCGTAAAATTGTTACAGTTGTGGACAAAATAATGCAGATGCATTGAGGATGGAATATTGGAATGGCTTTTTTCCGGGACAAATCTATTGTGTTCGCACCCAAATGAGAGCTACCTTTATGTTTCTTTCGTTTTTCCAACTCCACACATATCCATTTCACTTCCAACTCAACCTTTTTTCTTCATCTTTCTTTCCTTAGCTTACCCATCATATATTTCTACGCTCTCCCCGCGTCAAATTAGTGCACCTTCAACATAGTTTAGCATTCAAAATAAATTGATAATCCATACATTACTTAATACTATTAATAATTATACGTTGGCTACGATTTTACTTTTAGAACTAAGACGTGATAGTTAATTTTGTCGATTTTCCATATTTTGAAAATGTTGTAAATTTGGCTCATTATCAATAACTATGAACAAATGATCATAAACCAGTCAAAAAAAAATCAAAACAAAAAATGGACGTGCACTAACTTATTAACATCAATAAAAGCGAACAAGAATCTTGCCCTCAGGCAAAAAAAATTGTATTTAATAAAAAAATTATATTTAGGTATAATAAATAATTTGAATTTGTATTAAGGCCAACCAAGGGTCAGTTGACTACAAGCTACAAATGTTGGTAAAGAAAAATGATAACAACACATGATTTAACCAAATAAATTTCTGGAAAACATTATTGTAATGTCTTTGTAATATTATTAATTCAACAGCATTAATATATAATCGATTGCAATGTCTATATATGTTGTTTTTACTTCTTTAGCATATATGGGAAAAAATATGTGACGTAGTCATTGGAGCCAATAATGCATGATTATAATCACCGTCAAATTTGCACTTCATTAATTGACCCACATGATCGATCTCCTTCCTTTCTTCTTTCACAAATCACAAACCCTAAAACATACCTTCAAATCTTTACCCATCTTCCTTACTCCAAGGAGAGTCCTTCTCGTTCCATGAAGTTGAACTTAAAAACATGTTACAAAAACAATTTTACCAATAACACTCATACTGAATTAAGACCTACAAAAATTAATTAAGATATGTAGTCAAATTAACAAGACTAATTTAAATAAAATCTTCCTTTATAAATTCCATGACCGTGTGTCTCCCATTAATTACTAAGCCTCTATCATCACATATTCGTTTTGAAGTCTGAATTAAAAATAGTACAATTTTTTTTAAAAATTTATTTTTATTAATGTAAAAAATTATTTATTTGTCTAAGGCCTTGAACAAGATCAAAACGGCCTTGGGTCAAACAATACACTAAGAGTGCGAGTTTGATCCCTATATTTATAACGGTGCTAGGAAAGATATACAAGCTCTAACCTGTTGATTCGTCATATCTCTTGGAGACTCTTTGCCTTTGGATCGTAGACTAGTTTGACACCTTTTCTAAAATTTATAAAAAAATTAATTAAGGAGTTATAGAGCATTGTTAGAAATTGTTATTTTTATTATTTTATTCGTAATATTGTTGAAAATTTTCATTTTCATTTTAGAAAATATACGTTCAAAATTGTTGAATTCAAACGGCACTTGACAAAACAGGGAACTGGGAATCATTCACCAACAATCCTGTCCATACACGCCCCAACAAAATAGGGTCGTTAAACAAAAATACCGATACCTGCTGAGTGTAGCAAGAAGTTTGATGTTGCAATCTTGCCTACCTAGAAGCTTTTGGGGTGAGAGTTTGTTATTGGCTACAAACTTAATCAACCATCTACCGTTAAGGTTACTAGATTGGAAATGCCCTTATGAACTGCTCTACCACAAGGCGCCTGATTACAATAGAATACGGGTGTTTAGATGCCTGGTCTATTTTTCGACTATCACCAACATAGATAAATTTGCAGCCAGAGGGGAGAAAGGGTATTCCTTGGATATGTTACAGGGCAAAAGGGTTACAAATTATTCATTCTTGAGCAACGAAAAATCTTGGTGTAGAGATGTGGTATTCTACGAGAACATATTCCCTTTTAAAACTACTACTGAAGATGTCGATTCTGCCACTGCATTGAACCACTGAATTGCGCATTTCCTCCATAGCCCTTCCACTTGGACGATGACCCGTCAACTCCATCTAGTCCTGTGCATTTCATAGTCCAGATGACATTACCATCTTTGGCCGAGACTCTATCCAGCAAGACCAAGGACCGTCATCTTCCAACATGTCCACAAATGCTGACGTTACTGAAGTTTCCTGTAACATCCTGAATTTTAAACAAAAATATAGATATGAAAACCTAAAATTAAAAGCCTTAAAATTTCAGAATTAAGTGAATGGAAGTGTTGAATTTGGCTAGTCGTGTTGTGAAGAGAGAAAGAAGCATGACTTGTGCTTGCTTTAGTAGACCGTGCCATTATGAAGAAAATAGCACGAGACGTGCTTCATGTTTCTTGAGTCGTGCCATGCATAACGGCCACGAGAGAGGCACGACTTATGCTACTAAATGTGCCATGCAACAATAAATATCGTGATCGTTTGTTAAACCTTCAGTTCTTCTAGAAACTTACAGAAACTAGGTGAACTAAACCTAGAAAACTCTGAAGGATGATTTGGAGTCAAGTTGTAGTGAAAGTGAAGGGTTTTTACGGGCAAGAGTATCATAGGTAAGATAAAGTACCCTTTCTCCTATTATTTTCCTCTGTAAAGAGAGGTTGATTTGGAAGTTTTGAGATGAAATAGATGTGAAATTAGTGATATATAGTTGGATTAAAGTGGTGAGTACCTTTGAAAATGATTAAGAAAGAGTTAATCATAAAAACTATGAGAATTTGAGCTTTAGGGTTAAAAAAGAAAGGAAATTGGAGGGTTATAAGAGAATTAGTGAGAAATTAATATATGTGTGTACTGAAATTATATGGAATGATTGCTAAATGTATTATTATGGGAATATTATTGATAGGATTTTTCATTCAGAACTCGGATCGAAGCTGGCTTGAGGCCGATTTGACAGAATTAAGGTAAGTGTTACCACTTACTACATGGTATTTTCCATATGATTAAATGGAATTGATTAATATATGGTTGTGATTTATGATAGAGGATTCTTAATGAATTGAAGATGTAGTATGCAATATGGGAGCATGATTATGCTTTGGTTAGTTCTTCTGAAATAAGCTTAAAAGATTACTTATGTGATTATAAACATGACTTATGGAAGAGTTGAAAAGATTATATTAGTGAAGTGTAAGTAGATTATGTAACTTGCATAAGTATTCTTATACTTGTAAGTGATTTTTACACTTACAGTTCTTTGTGTAAGCGTATACGTAAGTGCATAAGTATCCTTATGCTTATGATGAAATGATAAAATGTTCTTAAAAATCTCATTTGAAAGATTATGAGCTTAAAAGCTTAATAAGATGAGAAAGAAATGAAATGCTGATAATTATGTTCTATTGAACTTAAAAAGCTTGATATGATTCTTGCTTGTGTGATTTATTATGAGCATGATTTGATTGAGATATGTGAGATTGAGTATGAGATGATTTGGTATGCTCTTTGGCTTTATGCCTTGTTGATATCATGTTGATATATGTGTGATGGACATGCTTTTTTGGCTATTTGCCTTTTATGATCTTTGTATGAGATTGTGATTTATATGAAAACATGTGTTGCTTTGTTGAGAATGTTTGAGCATATTTGTGATTGAGAGTTGGACATTGAATGCATTATTCATTCATTTGTGTTGCTTGATTGTGTTACACTAAGCCGATATTCAAGGCTGGGCCTAAGGATTATTTCAAGAGAGATCTCGATGCCGGTCTGGGACCGATGATATTCCAAGCTGGGCTCGATGTCGTAATGGGTACGATGCTGGTCTGGGACCGAGGATAAATGAAAAAGAAAGAAAAAGAAGAAGACCTTGAGGCATTTGCATGTGTTTGCATAACATTTCATATGCATTGATTCACATTCATAATTAACTTGATTGCTTTGTGATTTATGAATGTTGATTACATTTGTGTGATTATGAAATGAGATTGCTTATAATGATACATGTGCTTATGATGTGTATGGAATGGAAGATGTATGTTTTGGTTCTTATGCAATGCTATGCATATGATGCAAACAAGAATTATTATGTGTGTTTGGGTTGGAAATACTGTTTATATGGTACAAATATTGTGCTAGATATGCATAATGTACAAAAGGAACTTGTTTACTATAAATTGACTATGGAACCGAAACATAAGATGAACACAGAATGCCAGCACGCCCATTGTGCTGACCAGCACGTCCTCGTGGATATTGAATTTGAATATTGAGCACGACCGTGCCAACTGGGAAAATGTATATTGAGCTCAACTCGTGTTTAACACAACACGACGTGTCGTCTGGGAATTCAATATGAGCACGTCCTCGTGTTCATCAGCACGCCCCGTGCTGTTTGCAAAGTTCCCCTTCATTTAAACAACAACACTTGTTTATACTTACTGAGTATTTAAATATACTCACTCCCTGTGTGTTTGTTTACATGTTGTGCAGGTATAGCAGGATTGCCACGAGAAGGATTCGAGTACGTATTTAGCAAACATGGATTGATTGTAAAAGAGTTTACAAGAAGTAAAATTATTTTGATGAATTTCAATTAAGTTCATTGTAACTTTCCATAACTCTTTTATTTATTCCATGTTTTTAAAAGATAATTGGAAATATTAAAAAATACATGGTTTTAATTTTGAGTCACACAGTAACCACGTTGAGAGTATTCCGGTTCCACAGACGTTTGCACATCGAGAATCGAATTGAATTTTGCCTGCGAAACTACTTCGAAAATTTTCCAATCGACTAAAAACCAAGAGAGAGAAACGTTTCTAATTTTCTGTCTGAGAGAAAACAGAATGGAATAATAAAAATGTGGGGAAGGAATTCTTATTTATAAAATTCTAAGTACCTTTTGGTGATTTAAAATACTATATCAAACCACATAGCAAACTTAAGAAAGCTGAGAAAGGGAGGGAGACTTAAGAGTGGAGAGACAGGAAAATAAAATTGTATTGATAGTTAGGTTGATTTACAATCACAATATCAAACCCCTATTTATACTAATTTTTTAACAATCTATAACAAACTTTCAAATTTTGAATTTTCCATGAAACAAATATTCTAACAACTTTTGTCTCTATTTCTTACAAGTTAATTTGAAAAACAAATTTCTAACAATGTCACATGCTTATCCATTGTTCTCTGAGTTGATTTAGAAAACAAAACTGTTGTCATTAAATGAATTTCTGATGGAGTCTAGAATTGAGGAGATTCGGTTACATCTTCAATCATGATAGTTAAGGTTACCAATGATTGTTTGCCAATATAACTTGGTTTTGAAGTATGACGAAATATTTTGAAATTTTGATTTGTAAGTTGTTTTGCTGTCAAGTTTCAGTTAGTTTTTAAGCTAAAATAGTTGCAGATTTTCTCTCATTTTTTCTATGCTCGTATAGAAAATGGAGAATGACTCCTAAAAAGTTGGAGATTATGCCTCCGTTTGTTCGGAGGAATTCATTTTCCGCGAAAACGTTTTCCTGATTTTCCAACGTTTGTTATCAATGGAAAATAAGTCACAAAAATTATAACTTAAAAATAAATAAAAAATAATAATTATTCTTAGTATATTTTTAAAGAAAATATTTCTCTAATCTAAAATATAAAATTATATTTTTCTTTATATTTTTAAATATTTGAATATGAAACACTAGAAAATATTATTCCGGAAAATAAGATTCTGAAACATGAAAAATATTTTCTGTAGGAAATCAATTTCTGCCAAACAAACGGAGCATATATCTCATTCAATTTATGTTTTACATTGTTGTTGAGAAAAAGTGTTGTTTCAAAAATTGTTATTAGAGAAATTAAGTGACTATTTGGCAATATATAATAAAACAAATATAGTGTATAGTGAGAAGAAAGCAAAATATTTTGATAATTCCTATATCAGTTCTTCAAATTCTGTATGAGTAGATCATCCATTTAAATTATCATGATTAAAAAGCTGAACATTATCAATGTCAATTTATCTTAATTTAATTTCTCAATAATATTCATAGTTTCTTAAAATGCTTTTTCTTCCTTTAATATTTTGCAGAACTTTGGTGTCACAACTCACAACCCCCTAACAGTAGCTTTGGCAGTAACTGGATTGGTTGGTCTTTTGACAGCAGTGTTTATCTTCCAATCTGCTTCCAAGAACTGATCGAACTGGGGATTTGTAATTGCTTCAACTTGCAATTTTTTATTCATATGATCAATGTTCTTAGGAGAAGTCTATTTAACTCTGACAGAGCAGAATAATCTTTTTTTCTCAGTTTATGAAGAGAAAAAAAAAGGACCATTTTCAGTCTTGTTTTTCCTGTTTATGACGGGAAAGTACATATATTCCCTTGAAACTTCATGCCAAAAGGTAAGTAGAATCTCTGTATCCCTCGCAAATCATCCTTTAATTGCATCGGAATTTATCCTCATTTCCTTTTCTGCAGTTGATAAAGCATTGCATGATGAGTTCTCTTTTCCTATACTCATCACTTTTTAGTAAGTTCTTTCCACATAAATATATTCATGTGTTGTCTGCTTCAATTTATTTTGTGTTATGGGTGCATTAAAAGCTAAACTTGCAAGAAGAACCCATTCAAGAAGTAAAATAAGGATTTTGATGGTGGGGCTTGATGCATCCGGAAAAACAACCATTCTGCACAAGCTGAAGCTCGGAGAAACTCTCAAAACATCACCTACTATAGGTATCTAATTCTGTAAACACTTAAAATTTACTTCCTCTGTGAATACATATCGAATTTGTGGTTTAACCTTGTTCTTACAATTTTATTTTAGGTATTAAATTTATGATGGTTTTGAATGGTATAGTTAAGCATGATTTTGAAAAAACCATGATTGTTTTGTTCTTTACATATATAGTATGGATTGACAAAGTTGTTTTGTAGTTTTAAAATATTAAGTAAAATAATGACATTATAAAACACCAAATTGGTAGATTGAGATGGTTTTGTGACTTGATGAATGTTCACAACGCTCAAAACAAGCCAAGTGTGAGTGGCATTGAGGTCAGTGCTGATTTCTTATCTTAAATTATTGCTATTGCATTTGCTTTTTCATCTGCATTTCTCAGGAAGAAAAACCAATCCAGAACAACAACAATGAGCTAAAGCAAGAGCTGCTGAAGTCTGGGACTTAGTTTCTGTCTTAGCTTCTGTTTTTCATTATTGTTGACTGTTATTTAAGCTGAGCTGGCATAACAGATTTTGTCATTTACTGAAAGTTAGTTGCTTCCTTGAACGGACCTAGAAATATATTACAGTGGGGACATCAAGTCCAGCAAGCCAACGACTATAACTACTTACCGACAGTTTTGACGATAGTTGATGGAGGCACAACTCATAATCGAACTAATGAATCTCCTGCTGATAACACCCTATTTTGACATATTTTTGTTCCCAATTTTGTGTTTTCATTTTATTATTTTGGTACAAAAATATATTGTTTTATTTATGTTTGTTTCATATTTTGTAGGATGACGTGTGCACCCCCGTTGGATCGTAAAAGGAAGAAAACGCCAGCAAATTCGACGAATCAGGGAACTACGTGCGGTCGTTGAAGACTACGTGTGGTCGTTGAAGACTACACCGGGTTGCATCGACCCCCCGTACTTTGGAACCCCGTACTTTGGAAATTAGACGCGGGGTCGCGCCGACCCCGCGTACTTTGGAAAATAGGGCGGGTTCGGGCCGACCCCGCGTAGTCTGGCCCGACTCCTATAAATTGGATGCTGCAGAAGAGAGAGAGGGGGTTGTTTTCATTTTCTTGTTTTTGCATGGTTTTAGTTTGAGAGCTCTTAATAGGGGAGTTCTCAATTAGGGTTAGGTTTTTATGAACTAATTTTGGATTTCTGTATTTTACTGCTTTGTTTTTTTATGTCAATTATGTTTATGTTTTCATTATTGTTTTGGCGGATTTAATTTTTATGATGCTTGTTTAGTTTAGTTTGATGCCTAAGTATGATGAACCGTTGAATTTATGATTGGTCGTCTTAATTGTTCCTTATCTTATTATTGCTTATTTACTTCCTATTATTGAATTGTGTTATTAGTGTTGTTGAATGAATATTTACCGGTGTATTCATTTTACATGAGATAATTCTTAATTAATTAACTAGTTGGCCTCGCTAGAGCTAGGTGGTTGATTGGTTGATTAATTTATCTGCTAGAATTGTATGTCCAATAATTGCGATTAGACCTTAAAATAAGCTGCTTGACCAAGAGTGAATTTTAAGTGTTTGGTTTACGTTAAATTGCCTCATCAACATTCTAGCTGCATTTGTGGAGAAATAATTCCAGTAGTTATTGATAGGATAGTAACCAACATTCTATGATCACGACTTAGTTCTTAGGATTATCTGCTTCACCAAGAGTGATTTTGAGAATTAAGTTTATGTTAGTCTGCTTGACCAAGATTCTAACTGTGATTGTAGATTGTTTGATAATTACCTTGAATTGTTTAATTATGATTGCGACCTAGTTCTTAGGATTATCTGCTTGACCAAGAGTGATCTTGAGAATTGAGTTTATGTTAGTCTGCTTGACCAAGATTCTAACTGCATTTATAAGGAAATGATTTTTGACAATTATCTAATGAGTATTAATTGAGCTAATTAAACCTTTGATCTCGCTAGAGCTAGGTGATCGATGGAATGATTTGTTTGATTGATTTCATTGCTGATTTATATGTTGGACAATTATGCGAATGAATCATTAATTTGACTGGGATTCAAACCTAGGCATCTCTTTAATTTATTGCACGCTTAGATTAGTAAAACCCCAACTTTTTCTCTTGCTAGTTAATCAATTAAGAAGAATTGCCAGTATTTATGCTAAGTCTCTAGGGTTCGATACTCGAGTCTAAATACTCGTTTTATACTACTTGGTGCGTGCACTTGCGCTATGTGTTGAAAATAGTCGACACCAAGTATGTTTTCTATATTCAATTTCAAGTGGAGTCATCCGGGAAAAATTGCCACAATTTGAGGTCGAATTAATTCTCACCCAAAATAAAAAATTGACGAGTAATTAAGATGAAAAAAACAGTAAAAGCGTGTGACTTGTCACTTGAGAGGACGGATTTCCACATAAAAATTACCAATAAAAATAACAATTTTTATAGAAAAAAAGAAAAAGAAAAAAGAGAAATATTTTTATGAAACGGCACTCATTTTGTGTGGCCTTCACTGAGCAACTCCACATCTCTCTCTTCCTCTAAATTATCTCTTTCAAAATCCTTCGCTTACCTCTCCAAACTCCACTCATAACTGTAACGTTCACCACTTCTCTCGGTATCACCGTTTCTATACTTCACTGCTTTCTTCAACTACATAGTAATATCTTTGGAAATAATAGTACAGTTTAGATTATTTCTAAGTTCTTTTCTTTTGTTTGGATGCTTGTGCTGTGTCGTTTTGCATGCTTTTAGCTTATTTCGATGAGATTGTTTAGCTCAAATGCTTAGTTCTAGACATGGCCTCCGCTGCTTCGCTTTCAGGTTAGTTTGTGAATAAATTTAGTTTCTCATTCAATTTCGCTTCGTTGTTGTTTATGAATTGTGGAATTAAATTAGGACTTATTATTATTGTTATTTAACTAGCCCTCTTAAATCTTAGTTGCATTTATATTCGTCAATGACGTGTCATTTTGCTCTAAAGTAAATAATTACGAATTGAAGTTTGCTGAATTTAATTAATTCTGTTCATCTGTTGGAGAATATTGTAGTTTATTTGATGTAAATTAACCTTGCTAATTGCTTCATATTCATCATTAATGACGTTGCACTTGGTATTAATTATGAGCTGAAGTTGATTTGCTGTGTTGGAGAATGTGGTTATTTCTTCGTTTATATTTTTTGGATAAGATGGTTAATGATTTGTGTGTGCATCTGAAGTGTCAGTGGAATGTGTGAACTTATGTAAGTTTGTGAAAGGGGACGGTGGCGGGAGAAATTATTGTAGCGCACTCTCCTGTGCGTGGAAGGCTCCTAGAGTTTTGACCGGGTTTCTTGCAACCACTGTGCATCCGCCAAAGCGTAATTTGTGTCAACACAATGAAAGAAGGCATCAGTTCGTTAATGTAAGTTGTGTGTTTGTCCGTTTTCGAAGGTTGTTGATTGCTTGTTACTTCGTTGTCATTTACTGAGTTATTACTTTGGAAATGTTTGTTCCCGTAATTGCACAAAAATTGATGAACCACATCTCTTATTTGGTATGCCAACAGAAAGTAAAGAAACTTGCGATTTAATATTGAAGGAGAAACGAATAAGATTAGCGTGCTTGATCGAGGAAATGCTAAGTTTAGTAATTACTACTATTTCCCATTTTTAAATTTTATTTGCTGCCAGAGAGGGGGATGCTTCAAATTTGGAAGCAGTTATGCCAGTGAAGCTGACAAATCTGCAGTTATGAGGAGACTATTTGAATCTGGATATTCTAGTGGTACCGGAAAAAGATGGGAACTATGTTGTTCTACATCAAATTCACTCAACAAAGTGAGTGAAGTTTCTCCTGAAATGCTGTGGGAGGTAAAATTGCTTGCTCCTTGGTGTGTCTATAAAACAATGTTAATATTTTTGATACGTGGACTACCTTTAGCATAGTTTGTCTAAAAATGTTGACCACTGGATGACTGTAGGAACTAAAACCCACCGTTTCTTACCTGTCACCAAAAGAGTTGGATTTGGTTTACAATGCTCTTAAGGTATATATCTATCCTTGGAAGAATAGTTATGTGCTAGGTAGGTCTTCCTAATGTATACTTTTGAAGTACCTTTTTGAACTTAGATTTTCTCCATCATAATAGCTGGCTTTTGAGGCACATGATGGTCAAAAAAGGCGCAGTGGAGAACCCTTCATCATTCATCCAGTTGAAGTTGCTCGCATCTTAGGAGAACTTGTGAGTACCTTGAAATTTAGAAATTATACACTGCTTGGATTTACTTTCAGTTGCACTTACAATTTTACTTTGTCGTTTTCTTCATTTTCAAGGAATTGGATTGGGAGTCTATTGCAGCCGGATTATTACATGATACCGTTGAGGATACAAATGTAGTTACTTTTGAAAGAATCGAGGAGGAGTTTGGTCCTACAGTGCGCCACATCGTAGAAGGCGAAACCAAGGTTCTTTGTCTAAGTTTCTGTGTTTATGTTTGTGGTTGTGTGTATTAGCTCATAGTGATTTCTTCTTCAAATCTTGTTAAGGTATCCAAACTGGGGAAACTGAAATGTAAGAATGAGAATAATTCAATACAAGACGTGAAAGCCGATGACCTGCGACAGATGTTTCTTGCCATGACAGCGGAGGTGTGATATATATATATATATATATATATATATAAAATTCCTTTATTGATACTATCAAGAGTACTCATTTTGTGATTAAAAAGTTGCCTTTCAGGTCCGTGTTATTATTGTCAAACTCGCTGACCGGTTACATAACATGCGCACTCTTTCACACATGCCACCACGTAAGCAGGTAGTTGTTGTTGGCTGTATATTTTAGTTGGTCATTGATTGATTGCTTCTTCCTGTAATATTTCTATTTTGTTGCAGTCTAGTATAGCAAAGGAGACATTGCATGTTTTTGCTCCACTTGCAAAATTGTTAGGAATGTATCAAATCAAGGTACATCTTTCAGTTGCATGGAAATAATTTCAGCTTAAAAATTATTTTGTCATGGAGCAAGCGTAAGTTTTTCTGAAAACAAATAAAGTATTAGATGTTGTAATGTTGATTGCAGGCAGAGCTTGAAAATCTATCATTCATGTACACTAATGCTGAAGATTATGCTAAGATCAAGAGGAGGGTTGCAGACCTTAATAAAGAACATGAGAAAGAACTTGCTGAGGTACTTTATCTGATTTTAATTTTTTACAGTTAGATTAACTGCAGCAATTATCAATTTCATCTAGCTATGATTCATGCATATTTTGGCATCATGACTTGCAAAATGTGTGGGTTTATGATTTTTTGTGTTAACCAATTAATTAATTTTTCAACTGGTTCCTTTCCCTTTTTTTCTAATTGCATGATTTAGGCAAACAAAATTTTGAAGAAGAAGATTGAAGAAGATCAGTTTTTAGAGCTCATGACTGTGAAAGCTGAAGTTCGTTCTGTGTTCAAGGAGCCTTATAGGTTAATTCTTAACCCTATGTCCCAAATTAAAATTATGTTCTTGTGGTGATTTTACTGGAAATGAGGTTTTTATATGTAATTAATCAGTTAGCTTGCTAAAATGACTAGAAACTTAAATGACTTGATTTAATCTTTTGACATATCTACTTTTTTAAGTAACCGTGTTGTTTCTTTCTGTTTATAAAGTTGAGAGAACTAGTGCTCGCTTGATATGTGGTCTTCAGTTAACATATAAGTTTTACATTTCTTTAATTTGACAGTGTCAAATATTTTTTAAAAAAAATAGTATGATGCAATTGACACTAATAAAACATTAGAAAAAAATATTACATCATGATGAATATTGTGAAAATATATTGAAATTGCAGTGAATATAGTTACAAAAATAATTTTTATGTAGATATGACAATTGTTTGGATAACTTCTAGGTTATGATTGAATTTATGTTAAATTAATGTAGTGTAAAAGAGAATGATACTTATATAATAGTTAAATAATAATATAGTGATTAAAAAAATAATAATCTAATTATCACTTATCCTTTATCAAATAAGTAGTATTAAATGGACTAAAGGGCATATTTTCATTAATGGTAATTCTAAAAAGAATTAGTGCATGACAATTAATAAATTGTTAATTATTATACTTGGTATAACTTTTCACCAAACAACCACTAGCATATCGTAAGCTATACAAAACATGAAATCTCATAAAATGTTGACATGACTGCTACTATACAAATATAATTGTATAAATAATTCATGATGGAAAATTAAAATTTAAATGTCAATAAAATAAATTGTAAAACAATACACACCTAAATACATAAATATGTTTTTCTATGCATTCTTTTTATTTTAATAAATCACATTCATTAATATACATAATATCAAATTCAATAAACTCTTGATGAAATTGTCAATTATATGTCATTCATCTAATATTGTGAGTCATAAAATGATTTTAAAACAAAATGTTTAATGTAAATTCAGCCATGTTGAACATGTAGAAGTCATAGAATTGATACATGCCAACTTTAGAGTTATTCAATGTACATTGTCCGAACAGTTTTAGGTTTATATATACTAAATAGATGGTTTTAGGATTTCACACTTTCTGCTATATTTATTTGCTTTTAATTTAGGAACTTCTTTATGTTCTTTTCAGTGTTTATAAAGCTGTGATTAAATCAAAAGGTTCCATCAATGAGGTTAATCAAATTGCACAGGTTGGTTGTGAAAGGCTTCTTGAACTAAGTATTAAACATTTGGTGATAATATCTGTGGTATAAGTTTGCAGGCTGATACATTGCTTGTGTTAAACATTACAGCTTCGTATTATTATCCAACCAAAGCCGTGTGAGGGAGTTGGGCCCTTGTGCAGTCCACAGCAGGTAAAACTCTGGCCAAGTTCTGAGTAATTGCTTTGCGTAAAGTGCTCTTGTTCTTTCATGTCCAAGATGCCTTATTCAGATGGTCGCTTGTTGTGCAGATATGCTACCATGTGCTTGGGTTGGTCCACGGAATCTGGACTCCTATTCCTCGAGCTGTACGTATCTGTTATTTATTATGGAATGGTGATATTGGAGCCTTATTGGCCGAATGTTAACCATCATTTGTTTTAAATATCATGATAGATGAAGGACTATATTGCAACCCCAAAGCCTAATGGCTATCAAAGTGTCCACACAACTGTAATTCCATTTCTGTATGAAAGCATGTTCCAGCTGGAAGTGCAGGTATTTTTGATTTTATGTCAATTCTATACCAATTCCTGTTTGCTTGTTCAACTTATAAGCATTATGCTTTTCTGTTATTTGTGCTTTCTTGATTTTTTTTGTTCTTATTATTTCTACCTCTAGAGCTTCTAACACTTTTAAGATAATCTCTTCTTGAAGATCAGAACTGAAGTAATGGATCTCATTGCTGAGAGAGGCATTGCTGCACATTATAGTGGCAGAGTATTTGTTACTGGTTTAGTTGGACATGCCATGGCCAATGGTAAAAGTTTAACAAGGAAGACAGTTTGTCTTAACAATGCAAATATTGCACTCAGGGTATGTTAGTTTTATTCTTCATATATTGTGTTGTGATTATACTGTTTCTCAATTTCTCAAAGTCTCCCTGACTTTGATGCTAATTTCATGGATGAAGTCCTTTTTCTCCTCCAGATTGGCTGGCTCAATGCAATCAGAGAATGGCAAGAGGAATTTGTTGGGAATATGAGCTCCAGAGAATTTGTAGAGACCATTACTAGAGATCTGCTAGGTAGCCGTGTGTTTGTATTTACCCCAAGAGGAGAGGTCTGCACCAACAAATTCAATTGCATGGAACATTATTATTGAATATTGTAGTTAGGAGTATCAGTTTTCATTTAAGGTATCTATAATTCACTCCTATATCGGTTTTGTACTTGTTTGCAGATTAAAAATCTGCCCCAAGGGGCTACTGTCATTGATTATGCCTACAGTATACACACAGAAATTGGCAACAAGATGGTGGCTGCAAAGGTTTCCTTTTTACTTTGAATAGCTTCCTCCTTTTTTTTTTGATTGATTGTTTCATAGGAATGAAATGCTTAATAACTAAAGTTAATGGAGTCTACTTACCTTTCTCTTGCAGGTGAACGGGAATCTTGTTTCTCCAACGCATGTGCTTGTTAACGCAGAAGTGATTGAAATAATAACCTATAGTGTTAGTTATTCTGAATCCCCTATTATTTTTAATTTTTTTTGGATAACTTCTGTATGAGAAACTATATGCATCTACATGTGTGGTTTATTTATTGGACCATCCAGCTGCTGGAGGTGTGTACTACATGTGCTTGATAGGAAAGTGAAAGATATTGGTTTTCCTTCTATCGAGAATTGTAAAAGTTAATCTTGAGTTTAATTCTATGGTGCATTGTAATCACTTTTCTAGTGTATAGTGATGTTTTATGAAGTGACAATTCTTGCCCATGTTTTGTTTTGCTTTGCTTTTTTTCTTTTGTAGACTACATCGATAGCTTTTATTTTCCTGCCTAATCACCAGTTTGCATGTTAATGAACAAGTTATCAAGTCTGCAATTAAGATTGTTCTTCTTTCCATATAATTTCACGTGCAGGCACTCTCAAGCAAGTCTGCTTTTCAGAGGCACAAACAATGGTTGCAACATGCCAAGACACGGAGTGCCAGACACAAAATTATGAAAGTAAGTTGTTTTTATAAATTAATTCTTGTCTTCTATTACATGCAATGTGATGATGACATGTTGATGTGTTCAGTTTTTAAGGGAGAGCGAAGCTGAAATTACTGTTGATACAGTAAATGACTTTATTGCTGATTCTGGAGTGAAGAGCAAAGCTGAAGGGCTCTCAGATAAAAGCAAGAACAGACCTTTGTGGGAGAAAATCTTCAATGATGTGGTCGAAAAGTCATGTAAAGGGAATTGTTCTAATGATTTGTTACGAATTAAAAATGAAAGTGCTTGGACCCCTAAGATCAATGGGAAGCATAACAAAAATTTGCAGCATGCCAGTCTGCAAGCTGAGGCGTTGTTATTATCACAAGGAAATGGTGTTGCCAATATGGTACAAGCTAACATTCCAATGTACAAGGAAGTACTAACCAGTTTGGAGAGTTGGAAAGCCAGCAAGATTACCACTTGGCATAATCTCGAGGGGCACTCTGTTCAGTGGTTTTGTGTGGTATGCATAGATCGAAAAGGTAATATCATTGAGCTCAAGCAATCATTTTTTTGTTCTGGAGTTTAAGTTACATAATAATAATGGTAGTGGATGTTCCTACTGGAAGCACTAAGAAATTTTGTCTAGCCCAACCCTGACTCAAGAATAGTCGTAAAACAAAAAATTAGACCTTGCCACTTTGAGATCATTTTGCAGGCATATTGAACAACATTTATTGATATGTATTTTTTAATATATTTGATCATACTTTCAGGCATGCTTGCTGAGGTGACAACAACTTTGGCAGCTGTAGGAATCACTATATGTTCCTGCCTGGTGAGTATATAGTGTAATTAAATGAATTGTTTAGCTGTGGCCGTTGGTGGTTTGTTTATCATCTGGTTATACTGATAATTACAATCTTTCTTTTCATTGGCCAGGCTGAGATTGATAGAGGCAGGGGAATGGCGGTAATCTTATTTCATATTGAAGGAAACCTTGAAAGTTTGGTACTGCATCAGCAATCATCTCCTTTACCTGTATATTTCTTTTTACAAAGTCTTTTGGGGACTATCATTTTAATTTCTACTACTGTTTGCTTCTATCTCTTCTAGGTCAAGGCTTGTTCCAGTATAGATCTAATTATGAGCGTTTTGGGATGGTCTACTGGTTGCAGCTGGCCAAGCTCAACTACAAGCCATCGACTTCTTGAATGCTAACTAGTGAAACCCCCACCCAGCTGTCGTAAGATTGGGTAAGAAGTTTTACCCCCGGAAAGCAGAGCTCCTGGTGTTTTATCTTAAATTTTGATTTTTGATTACTAGCTTGATAGTTCTCATCTATTTGTTGAACGACTACGGTAAAATAAACAGCAGCAGCCAAAAGAGCAAGTCTCTGTGGATATCAGGGCATTGTATATAGAGAAAGAGCGATAGTTAGGGACTATACACATGTAAAGATACCTCATGCCATGGTTATGGTGAAAGCTTATACAGAAAGAGTTGCAAGGATTCTTGCAGTATATTTACCATCTTTTTCTCATCCATGATTCTTTTTTTGTTACTATCTTTTATATTAGAACATTGATGCATCGTGTGAGGATAGCATATACAGCAATCCTCAGCTAGTGCCCCTGGAATTGAATGATAAGAATGAAATTATTCTGTTTTGCTCGCATTTTGGTAGTAGATGCATGCGCTCATTGATGCATCGTGTGAGGATCGGATAGACTAATAAGCTAATATATGGTCATTTTTCTCATGCAAAAAAAAATTGTATTGAGCAATTATTCGGTGAAAGAAGATGAAGCAAGCTCTTATTCTTTTAGCATCTCTTGGAAAACTTTTAGTTCTCTGGACTCGTTGGAACAAAAAAAGAACGGGAGAGGAGATCGGAAACTAATGCCATGTGGAGAGCGAACAAAAGCAATAGCAGCAACAACAGTGCCGGGATTGACAAGCCCCAGCTTCTCCATTTTGTCAGGTGCGCTCTTCTATTTTCCACAAGCATTGACTCTTCTTTCTTCTTTGTCCAGTTCTGCAAATACTCTTTGCTAACCCTCAAGTTACTATTTTTCCTGTCTTCTAGGGATACAGAGTTTATGACAGATTGGCCTTTGTGCACGATCTTCTCCGCTGAATCTTTCAGGTCTGTATCAAGGGATTCCACTGACCAAATTTTCTCAGAATGGGATTCTGCGGAAGAAGTCTCTGTACCTTCTGAACTATCTTCGCCTCCGTCTGAAGTGTAGCTTTCATGTCTATTTTCATCCTCATTGTAGCCATCACTTTTATCTTCTTCCTCAAATGAACTTGCTGTCGAAACTTCATGTTTACTAGCATCATTTTCCATTAACTGCAGGTCCTCTACAGGATCAGCTTTAACTTCAACCTCTTCCTCCTGATCAACAGAAACACCTACCGAAAGCATGGAAGAAGCTGTTTCTGCTATTACTTTTTCATCATTAGCCAGATCTCTACCATTCTTCGCTTCAGTTTTCTCTTCTGAGGGTGAACCATCTCTGGAGTAATTGCCTTCTCCAACATGATTGAGTGATGAAGAAATCTTAGCAGCTGCATAACTGGTATCAACCATTTCTCCGTCTTTCATAACTTGAATGTTCTCCGCCAGTGCCAAATTCTCACCAGATTTCTCCATGTCATCGGCCAAATGGTTTTGGCCAGGTGGAATATTCTTCGGAATTGTCCTCTCAGCATCAACTGCCGCTTCTTTTTCAAATTTCATTTTCTCCTCAGAATCATCTGATTTTGTTGATGAAGTAGCAATCAGTGACGAAGAATTCTTGGCAACTGCATAACTGGTATCAACCATTTCTCCATCTTTCATAACTTGAATGTTCTCCGCCGGTGACAAATTCTCACCAGAGTTCTCCATGTCATCGGCCATATGGTTTTGGCCAGGTGGAATATTCTTCACAATTGTCCTCTCAGCATCAACGGCCGCTTCTTTTTCAACTTCCATTTTCTCCTCCTCAGAGTCATCTGATTTTGTTGATGAAGTAACAATTCCAGTATCAACCACTTCCTCCATTTCCACATCTGAATGATTCACCGGAGTGTTCGCAGAGGTAATCTTTTCTGCATCAACTACTTTCTCCAATTTCCCACTTTCATTCCTCGTCATATAATCGTTTGCAGCATCAACTGTGTGCACTTTTGACATTCCTAATGCAATAATCTTCACATCACCCACAATTTTCTCTTCTTCTGAACCTCCAGTACTATTCATAAAGAACTCCCCCGAGTTCTGCTTGATCCCATTTCCCACTGTACTCATCAAGGAAGCATCAAGTACCGGAAATGAAAAGTCATACGCGTCACCACAACCGCATTCAACTGATGATAGAATGCTTCCTTTTGCCAAATCTTCAATGTTCTGATGATCATCGGAATGGTCTTGAGTTACCCCATCGATAATTGGTGTGGGATTCTGATCCTGAACCAAAACAAAACAAACTTATTAACATCATATCTGTTATAAATGCTGATTTCCTCTACAGAAGAAGGCAATTATTACATAACTAATCCTGATATGTAGCTCACCATTATCAAATCTTTGGCATATAAATCAACTTCAGATTTAACTACGTTTGTTGATTCCTTGATTGTCTCACTACAATTGACAATTCAAAATGTTTAGCCACATTCAGGACAAAAAGACAGATAAATCTGACTTGGTTTGCACTAATGAAACTAACCATGTATTGAGATGAGAAATTGCTGATTTAGTTTGAAGAACAGAACTAACTCCCTTCTTAGATCCTCCTTTACGATCGCAGTTCTTCTGATCACAAGAACTGCCCTGTCTTCTCTTCTTGACAGCAAAAGCCGCCATCAAACTTCCAACAACAAATACTCCGCCCCAAACTACTAACCCTCCAATATTACCACCCCCACCTTTCACAACTACATGTCCCTTCCTCTTTCCTTGCTTATTGATCGGCTCCTCCATGGCTTTTGTGGTGTGCTTATGACTGTTCCGTCTATATAACACAAGATAGGTTAGTTTGGTGAGGTGTGGGAGTTGAATAATTAAGTAGAAATTTGTGGTGACGGTTGAGGTTTTCTAGCAATAAAAATGAAAGAGAAGGGGGGATTGAAGATGAGTTTGGAACAAGTGAACATATCCAAACGGGAGACAGAATCGGACGTATTATTTGGATTTTTTTGAATAATGTTGAAGTAGCATCTGTTTCTGCCCTCTTCTCGTTTGCTGTTGTAGATTCTTTCGTTTTTTTATCTCCATTGATCTTGGATTACGTGCCTCAATCGGACTTCTGTTTTTCTCTCCACTGAGGAATTAAGGGAGAAAATATTAAAAGATAAAGACAAAGTTAATTAGTTACTTTTTTTTTGGATGTCACTGTTAAAGAAAGTTTGTTTTTGTTAAATGTTAGTACTCAAGTGTCCATCTAAGCCTAAATGAGTTAAGAAAAACTAACAGATAATAAGTTTGTCAAGTTAAGAGATTAATGTGATAATTTTTTATGAAAGTCAAATAAGGAAATACAAGATAGAACAATGAATTTGTTTTCACATTTATTTAAAGAAAAGATCAATTTTTTTTCTATACCCTGTTCCATTCAGTAGAAAGAGTTGCAAAAGAGCAATTCTACGACTTAACAATTTGTTTGTAGGAGAAGAAGACCACAATTATGTTTCTTGAAGATCTCAACTATTTTGCTGTGACAATTAGATGAGTCTTTTACATAATTTATTGTTTACTGTTAATATTACTTTGTATTATATTATTCTTTTGTTGAGATCTTATATTAATAGAAGTAAATTCTCTTGAATGAAACTTTTTTAAAAGAGGGATAAATTTTTAGTTTTTTTTAAATGTATTTTTATGCTAAACATATAAATATAAAATATAAATATAATATCATGTGAATTTAAGGCTCCGTTTGTTCGGAGGAATTCATTTTCTAGGAAAATATTTTCCTGATTTTCCAACGTTTGTTACTAACGAAAAATAAGTCAACAAAATTATAATTTAAAAATCAATGAAAAATAATAATTATTTTAATATATGTTTAAAGAAAATATTTTTTTATCTAAAATATAAAATTATATTTTTCTTTATATTTTTAAATATTTAAGTATGAGATATTAAAAATGAGATATTAGAAAATATGATTTTAAAAAATAAAATTCTAACTTAAAAAATATTTTTCACAGAATATCAATAAATGAAGGGTAAGTGTATACCGGTATAGGTTGCTTATAAAAGTTGGTGAGAAATGTGACAAACTGAACTTGTCATGGAAATTCCATGACTGGTGGTTGTGCATGTTTCCTCGTGATTTAGAAAATTCTAGAATTTTGACGTGCTTAAAACGTGAAAACCAAAATTTTCATGGAGTTTTTTATAAAAATTGGAGTGAATCGTTTGGTCGAATTAGTGAGCCGACTATCGATTCGATTCGATTTTATCATTTAAATTAGTTTTAAGTAAACCGTGCCATGGGATAAAATCGGTGATCCCTTTGACAAGCTTCATCAACTCACAAGTTAAAAAATAATTAGGTTATAGAAATTGAGGCTATAAGTTCAAAAATTTCAGCACACAAAGACTTGCATGAGGATGAGGTTATGTGATTGGTGATGGTCATAGAGGTGTAAAACGAGGTTCGAACTACCGGTTCTGATTCGAAACCGGTGATTCATGGTTTAAGATTTTTTTGAACTGGAACTGGGTATAGTTGATTCAGGACGGTTCAATTCTGTTTCTGGTTTCGAACCGCCAGTTCCGATTCGGTCGGTTTTAGTTTCGGTTCCGGTTCGACGGTTCGAGTCCGATTTTCCTTAAAAAATTAATCAAACATATCTACAAGATGACATATCCACAAGATGATCAATGTGCGGATGCTTTATAGATATATTGTGAACATTTATAAAAAATCAATGTCTACAATATATATTAACAAAGTATTCACAAAATGATTAATATGTGAATATTTTGTAGATATGTGGTGTTTGTGGCATAAATTTGAAGCAATGACATATGATGATGTAAGTTTAAGGTGATATGTAGTGGCTATATCCCTTAATTGAGCTACAATAAAAATCTTACACATCTACTTGATAAAAAAAATTAGAATCAATATTATACTTTATAACAATAAAAACCAATTTGGAAAAAGCACCATCCATGTGGCTTTCCTTCTGTTTCCACTTGCGTTCGCACATCCTTGTCACCACAAAAGACCAAAAAAAAAAATAAATCACGATAAAGCACTTGGTCTCCACAACAGTTGACCACATCGTTATCTTCTCCCTTCAAATACAATTGCTAAACCCATCGAACATGTCCGCACCATTCGTGGATCCATGGAGCAACCTTAAGAACAAGGTGGTCCTTGTAACCGGGGCCTCCTCAGGTATCGGGCTAGAATTCTGTCTCGATCTGGCAAAAGCCGGGTGTAGAATCATAGCTGCGGCTCGGCGTGTTGATCGCCTCAAGTCTCTTTGCGACCAAATCAATAATGGTTGTGTCGGTGAGCGGAGCGCGGTGGCTGTGGAGCTGGACATCTCCTCAGATGGCCCCACCATTGAGCGCTCCGTGCAGGAAGCGTGGGACGCCTTTGGACGGATTGACGCTTTGGTTAATAACGCTGGTATTAGAGGTATTGGTTTTTAGTTTTTAGTCTACCCAACTACCTACTTTGTATTTTCCAAACTCATCATCTCGCTGCTGCTCAACTCAATTTACTCTACCAATCAACAATTCTGCTTATTGCTTGCACAATTCTAAGGGCTATATGTAATTTAATGTGGTAGGGACTGTGAAGACTCCGCTGGATTTGACAGAGGAGGAGTGGAACCATGTGGTTAGGACGAATCTTACGGGAACATGGTTGGTATCCAAGTACGTATGCATTCGTATGCGCAACGCCAAACTACCCGGTTCTGTTATCAATATTTCCTCAGTTGCTGGCCTTACCCGAGGACAATTACCTGGAGGCGTAGCTTATGCTGCTTCCAAGGCGGGTGTAAACACAATGACCAGGGTACATCGTTATCGCATAATTCCTAACAAGTTGATTTTCTACTGCTTTAGTTGTTTATAGTCATGATTTTGATGCAACACGGTAGAAGCTTGTTCCAAAGTCAGATAACTTTTTCAATAATAAAGCTAGGATTGGTATTTTTCTGAATATTTTTTTGCCATTATTACTGTAATTTGCGAGAACTGGTGGTCGGATTTTTTGTTGTTTGAAAATGGTGGTATAGTACTGCTGGCTATGATGGACAAATCTGATAATTCCAGGTCATGGCTCTTGAATTGGGACCGTACAAAATCAGAGTGAATTCTATCTCACCAGGGCTCTTCAAGTCAGAGATCACAGAGAAGCTTTTGGAAAAGGACTGGATGAAAGCTGTTACCGAGAAAACTGTTCCTTTAAGAGAAAACGGGCACCCAAATCCTGCTCTAACATCGCTTGTTCGGTACCTTATTCACGATTCCTCCGAGTATATATCAGGCAACATATATATTGCTGATGCAGGGGTTACCTTACCTGGCATTCCTATTATGTCTTCCCTCTGATCTCTCCGCCGTGTTTCTCTTGGCCTTGTGAGTTTTCCATTATTGTGAAAATTACTCTCTGTTGGTGTATTCTGATTTTTTTTTACCAATTTGCTCATCATTATGTTGTGTTGTATATAGGGTGACCAAGAAATCGAAGAAGTGCAATGCTTGAATAGGAGCTGAAAGTTTTTTTGTGGTTTGAAATCAACCTTTGGGGTAATGTAGCCAAGTAATTTTGTTTGTATGTTTCGTTTTGTTTTCGTCTGGACTATGTTACATGGTATTTTTGTGGGAAGCAAGTCTGAATTATGTAGAGTCCGATATATGGTGAACTACGCATAAACGTGAATGTAACTGAAACTGTTAAGACCTGATGAGGTTGAAACGATATAAGCGCAAATCAGCATCTCCATTTGAGAAATGCTGGTTTCCTAAGAAGATTCTTGCTATATTGTTACATTTGGATGGGCTTATTGCTGGGGATCATATTCATTCCCTAACATTGATTGTTTTTAAACTTATTTAAAATGCAAAGAAATATAAAAGTTGTGTATTAATGTAGAAAGATTAAACATGCAATCGATCTTATTCTCAAGATTATTTATAACATTAAACAGGCATTTTTGCAAAATTTTTAAAATAAATTTTAGAGTGTTAAAACTCGCCTTGTTTATCATGAAACGAGTTTGAAAACATTGTTCAAACTCGACTCATATATGAAACGAGCTCTAAAAATTATTCAAACTCTGCAACCGAGTCACAAACTAATTTTTATCGAATTAAATACCAAACCGTTTGTGAACTACTCTACTAATTTACAACCCTAGAAAGAAGATACAATGTTGTGGCCGCAATATCCAGATTCAATGTGCTTGAGGGGTTTAGTCAATGTAGGTTGGTGTTGTTTTTTAAGGTTGATTTTGCATTACATTGACTTTTTCGAACCTCTCTCCATATATATAATTAGAGTATTACGACGAGACTTTTTAGATTAATATTTTTTATTTTATCGATTATATTAATAATAATTTCACAGCAACATACTATTATTTTTAGTTTCCAGTACATTTTGGGGCTTTAAGATGGATTGAATTGAACATGAACGCTAAAAAATCATACGCACCAAGCTACCGTAACTAGCAAGACTACCACACCACTGGCATCCATTTCCTTTTCACCTATTAAAGCCCTACACTCCCTTCATTTCTACTCACTTCTTTTCAAACTCTTCCAAACCCACAGCCTCTCTAAATATATATCACTTTGGTCTCGCTAAGTAAAAATGTGTGGAGGTGCAATTCTATCTGACCTTATCCCTCGCAGCAACAATGGCCGTCGTCTTTCCGCCTCTGACATCTGGCCAAATTCTTCCTTCTCTAAGCTCTGTCCTTTTGAGTCTTGTCCGGACGAATTCGATCATCAGAGTTGTTTTCCTCTTAAAAGAAACCTACCCAGTTCAGGTATTTCTTTTCTTTCTGTTTTTTTAATCCAACCATCAACTTCTTTGCGCTGAAGTCAAGTTGACAAATCCATTTTCATTCTGGGAAGTTGTGATCTAATGAGAAATTTTCACAGGTGGTGATCAAGTTGTGAAAACTGCAGCGAAGAGACAGAGGAAGAATTTATACAGAGGAATAAGACAACGTCCATGGGGAAAATGGGCAGCTGAGATAAGAGATCCAAGAAAAGGAGTTCGAGTTTGGCTCGGAACATTCAACACTGCAGAAGAAGCAGCTCGAGCTTATGATAGAGAAGCTCGCAAAATCCGCGGCAAGAAAGCCAAAGCCAACTTTCCTAACGAAGATGACGAATATTCATATTCTGGACCACGTTCCATTGCTAGACCCAGTAATTTTGCCTCACAGAATTACTGCAGTCAAACTTCGTATGAATACGCTTATCCTCCCATGTGCCAGAACCACCAAGTCGGGTCTGGTTATGATCTGAACCAGATGGGTTCCTATACTTCAAATGATTACACCGAACCTGTCGTGGCTTCTGGAGAGGAGAATTCTGGTTCTGGTTCAGAGGAAGTGTACTCTGTGGAACTAAGAAAATCTGAAGAAGAGAACAAAGTTAAAGCTGAAGAGGAAGAGAACAAGGTGCAGAAACTCTCCGAGGAATTAATGGCTTACGAGAATTATATGAAGTTTTATCAGATTCCTTATCTTGACGGACAATCTGCTTCAATGGCTCCAAATAATGCTCAGGAAAGCATTGTTGCTGAGCTTTGGAACTTTGATAATGATGCAGTTTCAGCTCCTGCCACTTCTTCTGCTCTTTAAGACCCAACCATTTTTTTTATTCTAGTTTTCGAGTTTTTAAACAAAATTTTTGGTCATTTTGTTTAGGATTATTCTGTTTTATTTTACTACTAATTGAAAAATGTAACCTGAAACCTGCTTGAAGTTGTCAAATATATCTGTAGCTTGAATTGATTTTCAATAAATACATTTCAATTAGATTGAGCTTCAATTTTTAGTGCCAAACAAATGGCTTAATGGTAATTTTCTATAGGAGTGTCCATTCGGTCAGTTTCAGTGATCGAACCAAAAAAATTAAAAACCGAATTTCTTGAAAATAAAGCAATAGGAAAGCTGAATCGAAGAAAGCAGGAGCAGAGCTGCTTGTTTTTGGGCAAGTCGGCCGGTGGGCGCACACTGCTTCTGTTCCATAAACCTCTACTTTCTTGCTTCTTCCAACTTTTTTGTTTTTTCCTATTGATATAGGTTAACACAACACGAATACGACACACAAATATATTTTAACAAGTTTAATTGCTTTACATATACTTGCTCTTCTCAAGCAAGCAAGATATCCAATTTCACAATTCAATGCTTATTAGTATAACTTCAATAAAATAAAAAATATATAATCGTTTATTGAAGCACCTATACATAGTGGCACGACAAGGTACACAGCTGCATTAAAATTTTGTTGGGAGAGCTTTGCCACTCTTGTGGTCCTATCTGGCTCGAGCAGGAATTAGCTTGGGATGTCTAAGATATCTCATGGTTCAGATTAAAAACACAGCGACACGACATAATGAATGTAACTCATTTTTTACATTTCAAAAATCAAAATGAAAGGGTCATCGTGTAAATTTTAATGTTTCAAAATTCAATTCAATGAGTCTCTTTTCGGATCAATACACCTTCATGAAATGCAGTTGCAACATATACTAATTTTCACTTTAATATTGCATAAATTATGATTTATTTACACTTTAAATTTTGTTTTGTTGTTTTGAACTTTTTTTTACATATTTACTATGTATAAACTATTTAACTACTTTTAAAATACTTAATTTTCTCTCCTTTCAACTAAAGTAATTTTTACTTTGTTGTTTTCTAAGATTAAAGTACTTTTTTCAATTTTTTTATAAAAAATGCAATAAAAAAAGTTAAGGTAGATATATATATATAATGTTCCTAAGTTAATTCGGAAAATTACGAGAATGTCCAATTGTGTGTTTGCAATTGTAGAAATGTCACGATATGTTTGTTCATTTCTTTTTAGGTCACTTTAAGTTTTGAAAATATTAAAATACCCTATTTTGAGTTTATAATTGTAAAAATACCATGTATGTTCATTGTTGTTCATTTTTGTTCATAGATAGAGACAGAATAAAACAAGATATACAATCCAAATAGGAAACTAACTAGTTGCTAAAAATGAGGAGATTCAAACGCACTATATATAAAAAACATATGCTTGGTATTCATTATTGTTCATTATTGTTCATATAT
>CANYCX011118552.1:0-13878 GCA_948193385.1 Breynia disticha f. nivosa | reverse complement strand
GGGTTTTATAACGCGTGTGAGAGAGTCCACTCTCAATGTTGGCAAATACCCTCATATACCCATCTCTTAACATACCACCCTCGTCTCTGGAGGGCCTGGCTAAGTGGGTACTGACATGCCCATTGTTTAACATACCACCCCCGTCTCTATAGGGCCTGGCTAAGCAGGTTATTGACATTCCCATCGCTTAACATACCACCCCCGTCTCTGGAGGGCATGGCTAAGCAGGTTGTTCTCATACCCATCTCACTTATGTCAAAAACATATGCATATGAATGATCCAAAATCAACCATACCTTAATATTGGACAATATATTCACAACAGCCTCTTAGGGCATCACCATCATTCACATATATAACTCAAGGCGAGTTCAACACATAATCCTTAAGAACATTCATGGGGTGCATATGAAATGTATATGATTCCACGTCATTCTCAATTATAATCCACATACCATATATACGGCCAACACGGCCCAAGAAATCACCAAAACATAATGAACACTCATCGCATACATTATTAAAGTTCAACATTTCCATATCATTCATAACAGACCATTTATATAGACCTTAACGTTATAGCATATGATTCCTTAAGTATCTGAAAACAATAGACCAAACCGAATCAGTTACACATCCTAACTATCCAATTTCAACAATCAGACCAGGGGAAACGACCAAGCGGAGTGACCTTAATGGTCATTTCTCCTGGCCATTTTGGCCCTGATCAGTAACATTTTCTTAAGAAACGGCTATGGGAAACGGCCAAGCAGGCCATTCCCTGGCCATTTGCATATGCAGGGGACAAAACAGATTGCATCTCAACATTAAAGACCTCCCAACATTTAAGCTTCTTTTAAGGTCATTCCTTTCCAAGCAAATACACATTCGTTGTCTTTTTTTTTTCCAACACATACATTTACAGATTCATCACAACTTATTCACTCTTTCGTCGACACATAATCACACACAATTTCAATCGAATAAGTTCCACTCATTCACACACCTTATCCCAATACAAATAATCCAATCTAAGATCATACACATCAAGCTTCATACATTCATCTTAAATCAACATACCATTTTCATTTAGGCATACAACAACAACACATATTCATTTTCATTTTCCAAGCAACTTAGTCCATTTTTATTCAAGCCAATTGCACCGTTTCTAAGTCATTCATCCTAGTACAACTATATCATATGCGTCCATTTCGTGCTCACACAAACGTACCTCATAACGACATTTCACACGTCACATTATACATTCAACGTATTGACACAGTCACACATTAAACACCACAATCTATCCACATAACATTCCACAATTCTGTAAACAAATTTCACATACAATTCACAACTTTTATTCTTCTATATCTATCAATCCCAACAACCCATTATATCAATTACTCGAATTATTACAATAATACATTTCAAACCACCAAAACTAAGTGTCAAAAACACTTACTTCGAAATCCGCACAAACGATCCCCAGTCCAACCTCGTGCCGAGCACCAAGCACTAACTCCTACACACAAACGAACCACATTTCATGTATTAAATCCCTATTCAACTCATTTCCATTCTACATTCTCGAATCCCTCCTTAAAACCCAATTGTTTTAACCCAAAGATCACAAAACCTCCACCATTTTCACAAACTAAGTTTAGATTCCTTAACCATAAGAAACTCTCAACAAAACCCACAAAACCCTACTAAAAAATCTCTATTTCACTCAGAAGTTTACATGGTTGAAGGGATTACCTCACTGAAAAGTCGTAGAATACTAGGGTTTGTGTAGATTGTGTCTTCTTAGCACAATGCAAGAGTTCTTATGTGTGGTGAGTAAGATTTTGGAGTTTATAAGTGTTTGAATGATGGTTTTAGGGTGTTAGGATAGAGGAAAATCGGGTGGGATGATACGAAATGATTTCTCTCTCCTAAACATGAAGTTTCACGTGTTTTAAAATACCCAGACGCGTGGAACAGCCTTGGGAACGGCCTGTGGTCATTCCCTGGCCGTCTCAACATGTCTTCCTGCCAAAATGGCCTAGAACGGCCATGGGAAACGGCCTCCAGACCGTTTTCTGGCCGTTCCTAGGCAGAATACCTTCATTTCTCGCCTTTCGTTTTACCAACATCCATATTTCTTAAACGTACATACTTGCCAATTATAATAGACATTATTCCACTCAAGTTTATACATTTTCTAACATCAATTTAGACAGATTAACTATCCTTCCATCATACATTATTTCGACTAAAATTGGACGAATTTTCAGAGCGTTACACTATTGGGGGATATCTTGAGCTGAGACAACTTGGAGCAATGTGATTTCCAAATCTTAGCTGGGATTATTGGTCTTTTAGAGTGAAGATCGTATAGATTATGTGGATTTTGTGTAAGGATTTAAAAATGTGTGAGTTTAGGACATATTTGGTGGTATCAGGGAGAGATTAGAATATGGATTGAGGGAAAAGTGGTTTATGGGTTAATTATAGGTTTGAGAAATTTATGTGTAATTTATGTTGTGTTGATGGTTCATAAATAATGTAGGGAACATTGTGCAGGACCCGAATTGGAGTTGATGCACCGATTCATACTTAACATATGTCTTTCTTCTGTACGATTAACTATATATGGTTGAATATATATATATATATATATATATATATATATATATGAAAAAAATTTGTGTTGAGTGTCATTAAAAAAGGACTTGAATGAGATACTTGTACTGATGGAGTTGATTATGATTGAATCGTTGTTTTTGTGGGAAAAATATGTGGAATCATGATGTGTTCATTTTGCTGACATTTTTGTTGGATATATGCATTCAATATGTTGTTTCCTTGATTGGTTGTGAAAATTTGTATGGAAATGTGTAGAGAGAGGAATATGTGTGATTGCAAAATGTTTGTAAGTTTTGTTCATATGCCTCAATGACCATGGTTTGTTAAAAGATCATAATAAAGTTATTGCATTGGAAATGGGATTGAAATGCATTACATTTCATTCATTCATTTCTTGTTGATATGTCATGAGCATTATCGTGTTTTGATGAAATGGGAAATTCCAAAATGAGCGAAAGCCCACAACTAAGGGTTATTGCAAATGGAGCGAAAGCTCACAAATAAAGGGTATTTCCAATCGAGCGAAAACTCACATTAAAGGGGTATTGCTAAATCGAATGAAAGCTCAAAATTAAGGGGAATTGCCAACTTACGAGAGTGGACTCTCTCACATGCATGATAAATTAATAAAGACCCCGGGGCATGCATTTGTGTGAATTGCACTTGCATTCGTATTCATGTGAACATTCATTCGAATTTGTTATGGTATGGCTATGATCATGGGATTGGATAATTTGTGTTTCAAATGGACGAGATGTTGTTGTTTTGAGTATGTCAATACGAGTGTTATGTGAATTGGTTGTGAAATGCTTCAAATGTTGCCTGTATTGAAGGTGAATTGATGTGTGTATGCTTTGGAAATGAGGTGTATATGGTTTGAATCCTGTTATTTTTTAGAATCTACAGGTCAAAACAGGCTGGGAAATGGGTTGAGTAAACCATTTCCCAAGTTGTTTCACTTATAAAGAAATTTGGGAAGGAGGGAATGATTTTTAAAATATTTTATACAAACCGTTCTAAAAGCCATTCCACTTCCAGAGAATTTAAGGAAGGACAAAATGAACTAGGGAACGATTTATGTAAGCCATTTCCCAAACTGTTCCACTTTCAAAGACTTTTATGAAGGGCAAAATGGACTAGGGAACGGTTTATACAAATTATTTCCCAAACTGTTTCACTTCTAGGGAATTTTAGGAAGTTCAAAAAAGGTTGGAGAATGGTTTACCTAAATCGTCCCCTGAATATTCATATTCAATAAAGAGTGTAAAACAAGAAATTCTTAAGAAGCAAGTTGTAATGATAATCGATCTAATGTATGTCAACTAGGTATAACTAAGACTTATAGTTTCTTACTTGAATAACACACTGATGAATAATGGAATAAATGTTGCTAGGGTGTTTTCCCTTTTTCTCAAATCATACACATTAATGTATATTGATTTAGATAAAGTAGGATAAATTCCCTATCGTTAATATCTAAACACCTAAAACACTTTACCAATGAGTGCTTAAGCATTAACTACCTTGGTAAGTATGTCGTAGGTGTACTTACTGGTATTCAGTTACTCATGTGAATGTGTATTTTGTAATGGTTGTGCAGAGCGACAGTAAATCAGTCAGGACTCATTTTTTTCCAGACGTGGGAGGTGATCCTGTCATCGTTAGGTTGGCTCCTTGGCTCAATTTTGATGGTCTTTATTTTATACCCACTTTTGTATATCTATACGAACTAGAGTATAGAAAATGATTTACATACATTTATTTGTAAATCTGTTTTTCCATTGCTTTCGCATATTTTTATTGTTATCGTTATTTTGTATACGAACAAACTTGGTCAACATTTTTCAAATGAAATGCATTTTTATGATTTCCCTATCATAAGATATCTAAGGTTGTGGTAGTCAAAGATTTTAGTACTATATAACCTCTATACCCAGTGAAGGTTGATGTATATTTAGATGTTTTCCTAGGAGTACTTGACTCTCCTAGGTGCATCACCCTCTTTTGATTTCCTTCATTTCTATTGCCTTAATTTTGGAGACTCTTCATTCTCACAACTGTATCTCTTAACCCAATGTAACACCTAATAAATTTATAAGATTAATCTATTTGGAAAATAAATTAAAGTAGAATTGAATCGAAAAGAAATTAAATCGAAAAGAAATTGAAAAAGTGTAAAAAATAGAAAATAAGAACAGGTACGAGCACGACAGTGCTGGATGTCGTGCTCATCATTCTAGAAATTGCTTAGAATATTTTCGTGCACGATCAAACTAGAACTCGTGCCAGAAAATTAGAGCACAACTTGAAGAGCCACCGGTACCTGAGGTCGTGTCTATTGAGCAATTTTAACGCAAAATATCTAATAACACTGTTACATTTATCAAACAGAAAAAAAACTGAGAAAGAAGTTGGAGCAAAACCCTAGAAGTTTCTAAGGAGTGAGATTAAGCAAGGAGGAACTTACTTTTCTTCAAATTTTATTAAGGTAAGAGGTTTGCACATAGTTTTAAGTATGATATGAGTTGTAGCTTGATGATTTTTAGAAATGATCAGAATTTTATGCCTTAAAGGTTGAAATGGTGTTTGTTAACTAAAATTGGGTTAGTTAAACTCAAGTTGATGTGTTAGTATGTTTAAAAGGAGATTAGAGTGAAACTATGAGAAATTGGTGGTGTGAAAAGTCACTGTAGAAATAAGGATTAGAGGCTTAGGGGTTGTACTTAGTGTTTCTAGGTATTAAACAAGTTATGAAACAAGTTTATAACAGCTTTTGATGAAACTTTTCATATAAGAGGAACCTTACAAACATTGCATCGAAGTTTAGCGCGAAGCTGACTTTGTGAATTCTGCGAGTTAAGTGGGATGATCATTTGCCGTTGATAGAGTTTGCATACAACAATAGTTTCCATTCCAGCATCAAAATGGCCCTGTTGAAGCTCTGTATGGTAGAAAATGTCGCAGTCCAGTGTTTTGGGATGTTGAAGGACTACGACAGATTGAAGGTCCTAAGTTAGTACAGTAGACAGTGGATAAGGTCAAGGTTATTAAGAAATGTATGAAGGCTTCTCAGGATTGACAGAAGCCTTCATACAGATTGGGTCGTATGAAATTGTGAAATGGGTTGGACCATTAGCTTTTTAGCTTCAATTACCCGACAAACTTTCGAGATTACATGACGTATTTCATGTAAGTATGCTGAGACAATACAGATCAGGTCCCAGTCACGTGATAAAAGAGCCAGAAGTGGAGATAGTAGAGGATATGACCTATAAGGAAGAACCGGTAGAAATCCTAGATCGAATGGTTCGTCAATTGCGGAATAAGGAAATTCCAATGGTGAAGGTGAAATGGAGCTTCCACTCTCCAAAAGAGGCTATGTGGGAGGTTGAAACGGAGATGCGGCGTCGTTATCCTCATTTATTTCCTGATTCAGGTACGATTTCAAATTTTGAGGACAAAATTTTCTTAAGGGGGTAGATCTGTAACGTTCCAAAAATTAGGATAATTAAGGATTTATTAAAATATACTGAAAATGTACAAAAAAATTTTCACGATTTAAATTAAATAATAATTTGATTGAGGGAAACAGAAACTAGTGAGTAATAAAAAGAATCGAAAATTATTAGGGTTATCGGGAGTGAGAAATAACAAGGGAAGTAAACCAATAGAGCTCGGGGGTAAAACCATCCAAATCGAAAATCTTATATACAACTCTTTTGAACATCTCCCTCTACACCTCATTTCATTGTCTCTATCCTTCTTACTTTCGTTTAAAAGCTGAGAAAAAACCCTAGGAATTGTGTCTTTGTGGAAACCTTAGGATTTGAGAGTTGTAAGATCGATCAAGAACTCCATTTCGGTAAGAATTTCTAGTAAGATTTATTGAATCCCGTTTTTATCCTTTAACCTTAGTTTTTGGACTTAAATCTTGGTTGTTTAAGCTTCAATTTGTGCATACAATGGCTCGTTGGAAAGCTTAGTATGTGTACTAACCATCGTAACCATTTTTGGTGTTTAAACGTGTTTTAGGTGGTAAAAATTAGTTTTCGATGGTGAATAGTGATGGGATTGGGTTTCTTAACCCTAGGTTCGATTTTGCATTTTGTTGTTTAGGTAATAGTCTTCAGGCCCTATTGAGCTTATTTGAACTGCTAATTGAATTGGGTAATAATTCATATGAGAGAATGAAGAACGGGTAAAAAAATGTTTAGGGTTTTGAAGGAAGGATGTATGAAATTTGGGCTTAATGAAGGTGTGGATGGTAGGAATTGTAAATCATACTTAAATAATTCTGTTAGAACCGTTAAATGTGGTTGGTAAAGAGAAGAGGAAAGAAATTAAGTCTTGATAGTTGGAAGAGTCATTAATGAGAGGAAGAGGGAAGGTAGCGAATGAAACCATAAATCACATCACCTAAGAACCTTGTTAAATTATCATTTTGCATAAGCTTAAACATAAATAATTAATGTAAATTTATGAAATGTGTAATGGGAGGTCAAAAATTCAGAGAAGGGAGTTCCAGGCCGGAGAATTAGGAGTTGCTTGCCATGTAAGCAACATGAATGCAATATTCCTTGGTTGTGTGCTTTGTGTTTTGAAATGTTGACTTCATTGTACTTAATTTGATTGGTATGTCATATGAGGATTCTGTATGTTTTTATGAAATTGTAATGGTATATGCATAATGTGTTGTGAATGTTCATTTTGGAAACGGTTGATGATGATTAGGTAATGATTGGCTTTAGATTGGTTATGACTTGTATGCGTTTGGTTTGTATGTTGATACTTGACTTGTTATTGCTGAAAGACCAAGTGTTTTTTCATGTCATTGATTACGTTAATGGTTGGTGAACTCATGTTGGAAATGATATAATTTGGGAAGAACATTGAAATATGTTTTCATCAGAAGAGTATCATCATGTTTCGTGCATGTGAACACTTAGTGGAAAGATTAAGTATAAATGGTAGCTCTTTGTGAACAATATATTTGAGGGAGTGGTTATGGCTCAAGGGAGCCTAATTGTGGTAGTATGTAACACATACGTTATCGCGACACAGTGGAGGACTCGATTCACTTTTTAAGTGTCGAGCGTGTTAGGCCAATTAAGGGCATTATATAGGCCAAGCAAAGGCGTAAAAAGATATGGACCATAGTAATTATAACCACATACTCCCAGCCGACGAGGCCCGCTTGTAAACGTCAAAAGAAAAGGCTAAGTAAGGGGTAAATGAAAGTGTTAGTCTAAGATCATGAAAAGATGCATTAGCATGCATTAGAGGCACTCATTCATAACCATAAAAACTGTGTGCATGTATGATCGAGTGATTATATACTTAAGTGATGAACTTGATTGTCTTATTAGTAAAAAAGTGACGGTTCGGCTAAATAGGAATGTGAAACATGACATAAATGTGTTTATGCCTAATATGTGTTATGGTTGTTTTTATGTGATTCACTTAGGAATTTTGAGTGGAAATGATTAAGCTTGCCAATTGTGGGTTGAAGATATATGATGAGATGAATTGCGATTAAATTGATTGCATGTATTAAAGGTGTAGTTAATGATTGTTGTTGATTGAGAATTGATTTGAAGTGTAGAATGAAGTTAGAAGGTTAAATGTATGAAGTGAAATGTGGTTGAATGGTATGGTTAGAGTTTTTGATTTATTTTCACACAGGCAACCAGAGATCCAAACGTGGTGGAACCAAAGTACGTGCAATCATCGCGACCACGCGTACTTTTGCCATGATCACGCGTTTGTTTGAACCAAGACTACGCGTGGTGGCAGCGACAATGCGTACTAGGCCACCACCATGCGTAGTCTTGTATGATCACGTGTGGATCGCTAGTTTACCATATTCTTAAGATTTGTTGATTGTGGTATTTTGCTTGTATGTTATGGTTTGGATATATAAATGTCGTGTGATTATTTAGCGATATGCAAGTGCTTATAATGTCCTGTTTCCGTGAAATGATTTTATTTTTATTTTTATAAATGGAATATTGTCCATTTGGTAAGTGTTTCTTGCTAAGTCTCACGACTCACTGCATTTTATGTCTGTTGTGTGGGCAGGAATTTGACGGAAAGTTATTTTGATACGTGAAGAATTAGGACTGCTTGTTCATACTTCGACTGCAGTGTTTGGGAGGCCAATATGGGCTGTGCACGAAGATTTATGTAAATTGTTTGTTTAAAGCAGTGTATGTGTTAGTGTATGGTTAAAAGTGTAATTGGATTGAATAAATTTCATTTCCCTTATAAGAAAACATTTTTGTATCTTGGCTATTTTGAAATTGTCCTTCTCTCTCTACATTTTAAAGATACATTTTTGTAATGAATGTGTTGGTTTATTTCTATGTTTAAAATTTTATATATTTATTAACAATCAAATGATGTTCGGGTTCAATTATTATCTTATGCGAAACATCGTAATACATGAGATAATAGTTGATTTTGGGTGTCACACAAGGATTGGCTCAGACATATAGAGCATATTCTTACACGTATGAGGTGTACCCCAAAGTAGAAATTGAGGTATACGACTTCTTTGCTTCAGAAGGCAGCTTGGAATTGGTGGGAATCAATTCCTAAAAGCCAGAATGATCCTTTGACGTTGACCTGGGATGATTTTTTAAAGAATTTTGCTGATAAGTACACTCTTCTAGTGTATTAGACTAAGAAAAAGATAGAGTTTCTTGAATTGAAGAAAAAGAGACGATAGTGACTGAGTATAAGGCTGAGTTTACCAGACTCTCCAGATATGATCCAAAGGATGTTAATACTGATCAGAAGGGGAGAGACAGGTTTGATTGAGGATTGAGGTTAATATTCACACCAAAATTACGATGAAGCCACATACTTATGAGTGTTTACTTGAGATTGCCATCAGGGCAGAGGAGTTACTAGCCGAGGAGGGCAAGCGAGAGGGAAAGAGACAGAAGATTTATTGGTCTAGTTCAGCAAGTGGATGTATAAATCTAATTCTAGAGCTTCCAAAGGTTCATGTGGTGGCAGTTGACAGATGAGAGGTAGAGCAGGAGGTGGGAGGAGTCATTCCACAAAGCCTCCTACTTTTCGAAGCAAAGGTACATACACCTACACCAATAGAGAGACTCGATCATTATGTTACAATTGCCATTACCTGGGTTAGTTTGCTAGAGACTACTGAGAGATCCTTAGGAAGTAGGTTCATTTATGCAGAGTAGTGTCGATGATAATAAGACTAGAACATCTACTGGATGTAGTCGAGGTAGAGGTAGACGAGGTACAGTGTCTATTTCTAAGGGAGGAGCAGCTTCTAGAGGCAGATCTAGTGAAGTAGTCGTGCAGTCGACGGCAGCACCATAGGACTGAGTTTTTGCGGTGACTAAAGATGAGCCGGCAGAGGATCCAAATGTCATCACCGATACTATTTCTATCTTTGCATATGATACTTTACAGTGTGTTTGTTTCATGGGTTATGATTGTTCACTAAAGTATTGGATAACATCTTATTGTATTGGATGGTATGGTGCAAACAAGAAAACCTTAGGGTGCACCAGTGTTATTTGTGCGAAAGAAAGATAGTAGTATGGGATTGTGTACCGACTATCGTCGATTGAATAAGATGACAATGAAGAGCAAGTATCTGTTGTCGTGGATAAATCAGTTACGAGGAGCAAAAGTGTTTTTAAAATTGACCTAAGGTCAGGGTATTGGTAGCTGAATGTAGGGAAGAGTTTGATATCAAAGACAACATTTAGGAATCGATATGGTTACTTTGAGTTTACGGTGATGCCATTTGGGTTGACTAATGCACCAGCAGCTTTTATGGCATTAATGAATAAGATATTTTAGCCATATCTAGATCAGTTTGTGGTAGTGTTCATTAATGATGTGTTGGTCTATCCCAAAGATAGGGAAGACCACGAGAGACATCTTCAAATCATGCTCAATTTACTAAAGCAAAGGAGTTATATGTTAAGTTCAGCAAATCTGAATTCTCAATGTCAGATGTTGTCTTTCTAAAACATGCGATTTTAGTAGAGGGAGTGAAATTAGATCCTAATAAGATTGATGTAGTTCAGGAGTGGAAAGCTCCTAAAAATGTGATTGAGGTATGGAGTTTCTTAGGTTTTTCGGGTTATTATCAGAGTTTTTTCAAGGATTTTTTGAGGATACCAAGAATGATGACTTCTTTGTTGAAAAAGAATGTGTTGTTCCTTTGGAATGAGAAATACGAGGAGAGTTTCCAGGAACTGAAGGAGAGGTTAGTCGAAGCTCCAATTATGATGTTACCTACCCAGGGAGGTAGATTTGTTGTTCATACAAATGCATCTAGAGTAGGGTTAGGCAGAGTATTGATGCAACATGGTAGAGCCATTGCCTATACTTTACGATATATGAGACCGCACGAAGCTGACTGTCCTACTCACTATTTGAAGTTAGTTGCAATTGTTCATGCTGTGAAGGTTTGGGGACATTACTTTATGGTGAGACGTTTAAGATCTTTATGGTTCATAAAAGTCTCAAGTACATTACAACTAAAAAAGAGCTGAACCTAAGACATAGATGCTAGATTAAGTTATTTAAAGATTATGATTGCACTATTGAGTATCATCTAGGAAAGGCGAATGTGGTCGTTGATGCTTTAAGAAGAAAAAGGAAACGAGGATGATGATTCTGTTACTTATAGAGTGGAGTCACTGTTTGCTTTGAGAGAGCTTTGAGTGTAGTTCGATTTGGTTGAGGATCAGATGTTACTGAATATACGAGTTAAACCTCAGATGCAAAAATTACTCGCGAAGCGTCAGAAAGAAGATGAACACTTAATGCAAATCACGAAGAAAATTGAGAAGGGAAAGTGATTACAGCACACTGATTAGATGATGAAGGAGTGTTGTACTCTTGGGAGTGATTGTGCATTCTGGATATAGCTGAGTTGAAGAATGATTTGACTGTTCAGGCACATTCTTCACCTTATTCAGTTCATCCTGGTAGTACTAAAATGTATTAATACAAGCGAGAGATGTACTTGTGGTTGAACATGAAAAAGGAGATAGTAGAGTTCGTAACCAAATGTCTACCTTGTCAGCAAATCGGGGCAGAACATCAAACTTTAGTTGGAAAGTTGAGACCGTTAGAGATTCCAGAATGAAAATGGCAGAAGATCACCATGGATTTTAGTATGGGTTTACCGACAACGTTTAGACCTCATTATGCAGTATGGGTGATATTTTCAGTTTGTAATTTTAAATATTAATTTCATATTTAATTTTAATTTGAAAATTAATTTTAAATTGAAAATTAATTCTAAATTAAAATTAATATAAATAAATTATAAAAAATTAAAAAATTAATTTTGTTGAGCGTCCACGTCGACGCTAAAAGATCAACGACCACGTGGACGCTAAACGAACAGCTACCACGTGGACGCTCAACGAACAGCGACCACGTGGGCACTGAACGATCAACGTCCACGTTGTCGCTGAACGATCCGCGTCTACGTGGTCGCCGATTGTTTAGCGTCCACTTGGTCGCTATATAAATTCAGCGACCACAAGGATGCTAAGTTAGCAACCACGTGGTCGCTAAACATTTAGCGTCGACGTGGTCGCTAAATAGCGTCCACTTGGTCGCTAAATGAATTTAGCGATGATGTTTTTTCGACTAATTTTTGGACGCTAAATTTGGTGGCTAAATTCATTTAGTGACCAGAATTGGTATTTTAGGGACCAAAAGTTTGGTTGCTAAATTTGTTTTTTTGTAGTGTTTCATCCACAGACTAACGGGCAGTCTGAGAGGATGATTCAGATATAGTGCAAGCTTGTGTTTTAGTTTGGAGGTAATTGGGATGATCACTTTCCTTTGATTGAGTTTGCATACAATAAAAGTTATCATCCTTGTATTGGGATGGCACCTGTAACATTCTGGATATTTTTCGTCGTAAAATGACGATAAATATGTATTTAATTGTTAATATATAAAGAGATACGAAAAGTTGATCGAAGGTTGACACGAAACGATCGACGAAAAATAGGAAAAACCTAGACTAGATGGAGAGCGCGTGGTGGGAGCAAAAGAACGCGGATTCATAGCGACCCCGCGTAGTTTATACTCTAGGCCGCGTACTAATCAGAATTCTGGAAAAAAATATATATCTTTCGATCGATCAACCGACAATTCATTTCAAAACCTTCACAAATCCAAATTTCTGCAGATTTTCTTCAAAGAAAACTTCAGAGGAAGCTGGGAGAAGAAGGGTTTTAACAGGAGGACGTGATTTTGAGTTTATTTCCTTGCAAGAATCCAGTTTAAGGTAAGGAAAGTGATGGTTTACTTTAGATTGACATTTGGTTGATGAAATGAGTTTTATGTTTGGTTTAAGTTGAATTTATTTGCTGAAATTGCCGAAATTCTATGCTGGAATTGCTGTTAATTAAGGTTGAGATTATGATTTAGATGTGAGGAGAAGTTAGGTTGAGTTTTGTGTAGAAATTGATGGTGGAAAGGAGCATAACTTAAGGTTTAGGTAAAGTTGATTTTGGTTGACAATGAGTTGATTATGAGCTGAAATACTTAATTAATTGCTGGAATTATGGTAAATAAGAGTAAGAATTTGTTATAAATGATTTAGATATGAATTGAGGAAGATTGGACTTAAAGAGGAATCATTAGAAAAGTTGACATATGGTTAACTTATGGTTGAAATTAGATGTTTTAATGATTCTAAAGTTAGAATCATTGCTTGGATTGATTAATAATGAATTGTATATGATTGATTTCGTACAGGAGGATCTGTACGACAGTTGGGAGACCGTTGAGCCAGTGTTTGGCTATTGTTTAGTTGTTTTTGAGGTAAGTATTCGCGGTTTACGTGTAAGTGTTATACGCTCACGAAAATGGATTTGTAACTTGATTAATTTGAATCTTTTGAGAAAAGATGCCTATATTGGATTGTTGAGTTGTTAGACTATTGATAGTTAACTTGAGATACTTTGATTGATTGACTATATGTTATACTTGTATTGTATGTTTCGATGGAAAGGATATATGATACCTTTGTGGTATTTGTTTGTTGTACGAGTTTGTTATGTTATGTTGATTGAATACCTAGGTGGTATTGTTTGATTGCTCTGTGTGAGCTGATATGATATATACATATATATATGCTATGTGCTGAGGTGTGTGCAAAATGAATGCCATTCAAGTGCTTTGTGCTAATATGAATGTCATTCATATATATATATACATATTTGT
>CANYCX011118255.1:0-13057 GCA_948193385.1 Breynia disticha f. nivosa | reverse complement strand
TTAAACCACAAGTTTAAGTGATTAAATGGATTGTTATGGAATGTTATTGATAATTGTTGTGTAATGATACGTATATGGATAATTGGAGTTGTTCTGGTTGTGGATATGACTTGTAAATATGCTTGACGAATTGATGGTATGCTAAATGATATTGGATAGAAATGGTGTGTGAAAAAGACTTAAGAAATTTTTTTGGCAGGAGCTGCTGGAGGGCAGTAACGTTCATTACTGGCCAGCTAATGAACGTTACCCCTCGTAAGGAGCGTTACTGGACAAGATAATGAACGTTATTCTGGGCAGATCCACGTTATGCAAACTGTCTTGAATAATGAACGTTATCTCTTCTGTAATGAACGTTAACCTGGGCCAGAATGCCCTAAATGAATCGAAATAATATCCTAACTTGTACCTAATGAATCTTAGTGATGTAGAATGATTATTTGACGAATAAAAAAACCTAAGTTGCGATCAATAACACTTGTGTGATTGCTATATATGATTGTTGTGGAATGGCTTTAGGGCGCCATTATTGTTTGAGGGGGAATAAGGCCGGGATGGCCGAAGTCTCCCTTGCACCCTGGCATGCAGCGACGCTAAGGGATGTCTTACTGAGTATATAAAATATACTCACCTATCATTGCTGGATAATGTGCAGACTAACAAGTACCAGAGACGGGACGACGTGATCGGCGAGGCTAGCGGTGCGATACTAAAGGTCGAGCTCCCAGTGGTTTAAATATTGTGAATGCTTGTGCATGTTTTGTATCTATACATACATTAGTATAGATGAGATTTATAAGTTGTCATAATAAATGATTTTTCCGCTTCCGCATTTCTAGCTAAACCATATTGACATATATGTGTTTGTATTTCATATTGGGCATGTATTTGACAAAAGATGTTTTGAACTATCTCTCTCACAACTTGTGTTCAAAAAGAAAAAAATATATATAGTGCGTTTTTAGCATTTATTTAAAAATGAACTTCCAGAATTTTGGCGTCACACACACAATGCACACAATCACACATGTAACTACTATCCATGGATCATATCCCTGCTCTGATACCAAATGGAAACATCTTAAACTAATTGCTCATTTAATCATGTTATTACTGTTCACTGGATAATGAATCTATGAGTGATTAAAAACTCTTTTTGCATTTGCATATAAGAGTATACAGCCCAGCCTATAGCTCGGTCTAGAATATAGTTCGTTTTAGTGTAATACATCTCATGGGTACAACCCCGTATTATACTACCACGTTCCTGTTTTTCTGCAATACAATACTCATGTTTTCAGGCATGGTTGTATGTATTTGTTGTATCCCTGTATATCAACCTAGTATCAACCTAGAATAATTCACATCTTAAAATAAAAATCATATCATAATTTCATACAATCATATCATCATATCACACAATATCATACAAATGTCTGTCTGTATACATCTATATAAGTATATAAAAATCTGGCTATAGAGAGAGGAAGTGTTGAGGAACGGCAGCTGACCCACTTGCTGGCTTATCTTTAATAAACCTTTCTTTATTACCAGTTCCTAAAACAACATATACAATCGCAGTTGGTAAGTTACGATCTCAGTGAGTAATCATATATATTTAATTACCATCTTATACTTATATCTGTTATTGAATTTCAGATAATCTATATATACGTGAGTATACATATATGTCAACATGTAAACATATAAACTATATTCTTTTGGTTTTATTTAAACGTTTATGCTAGAATCTACACTGCTATTATATACTTTATATTCATTTCTAATTAACTATAATTGTATTTTGTGTTCTTTTCTATATTCTGTATTTGTATTCTTTATTTGTATTCTGCATTCCTCTCTTATTACTATATCAGATAACCTGATTAATTTATTTGTAATTCATTTTCATTGATTCATATATTTACTGTGATTCGAGATAGCTCGTATAACGTATAATTATATATACATCATGTACTTCTTTAAAAATATTTTATCATTCTGTATTTCTTTTTAAACATATATTCTGTATTACTTTTGGATGAATGTCCATGATTTATTATTTCTGATTCCCTTTGAACAATTATATATATTTATGTATGATTTTATAATCCTTCATATGATTTATTCTCATGTTCACCCTAACTGTATTTTCTTAAGATATTTATTGGAAGTTCATCTATAACTATACTTTTTCTGTCATAGCATTTCAATCATCCATATGCACGTGCTTCCATTTTCCATATGCAAGTAAATTTATCTTTTTGATGATTTACGTGTATGCATCATTCCATCTCAACAAACAATCAACACATAAAGCACTTTGACTATTAGCATCGTTGAAACACCCTAAACTAATTAACATATTAATCATGTGATTTAACTTTTCTATTAACTCATAATGTAGAACTTTTGAAATTTTTTTCATGTGAACGCACTTTTTTGGAAATCATGTAAAAAAAGTATGTCATATATGCATATAATAGTACATAGCCTAACCTATAGCTCAGTATAGAATACAGCTCATGTTAGTGTAATACATTCCATGGGCACAGCCTCATATTATACTAATACGCTCCTGTTCAACTGCAATACAATGCTCATGTTTTAGGCACAAATTGTATGTATTTGTTGTATCTCTGTATAATCAACCAAATATCAACCTGTAATAAATCACACATATATATATCATAACATATAGTATACACTACATATGCTCTGTCATATAACATATGATCACAAGAAGAACAAACATAATATGAAAATAAATGTCTCTGCATACATCTATATATATATATATATATATATATATATATATATATATATATATATGTCTGGATGTAGAGAGAGGAAATGTTGAGGAGTGGTAGTTGACCCAATTGTTATCTTTAGTAAACCTTTATCTAGTACCTATTCCTAAAAAAAATATTCGATTGCATTTGATGAGTTGCGGGCTGAGTGAGTAATCATCTATAATTGCTTATCATCTTTTAAACCTATATGTTCTTATAATTCTGTAATTCTATTTATATACGTGAGTACACGTTTATCTTATCATATAAACATATTATCTATATACTTTTATGTATTGTGTGTCTGTATCATGTATTCTTTTTTGTGAACTGTGTCTGTATTTTGTATTCTTTTATACATATTACCATATGAACATGTGAACTGTGCTTATCTCTTTGATCTCTATGATATCATGTGTATTGTTCGTTTCATCTGTATTAATGTGTATATATAACTGTATGATACTATTTTGTATTGTTTTATACTGTGTTATACTGTGTTGTGTTAAACTCTACTGTGTATACTGTGCTTTACTTGTTATACCTCTGTCTTCAATAATACATTGTACTATGTTATACTTCCGTCTCCAATAATAAGCTGTGTTGTGTTATACTTCCGCCTCCAATACTATACTGTATTGTGAAATATCCCTGTCTCCATTAATAATCTGTACTCCCATCTCCAATGACCACCATTGTCTGTGTCAACACCACCTATCATATATCACCACCAATATATATATCGTGTATCATGTGCATGTAATATAATCCTATGTAATTCATGTGACTATGTAAAATCATGTAAATGTGGGAATCATATGACTGTATAATTCATATAATAGTGTAATCATATGACTATATAATGATGTGACTGTGTAATCATATGCCTATATTTATTCTGTGTTCATTTATCATTTGTATTCTTGTATAATTTCATATGTAAATCTATTAATCGTATTTACTAGAATACGATCATATATCTGTATTCTATGCATACAGTGAAGCCATGAAAGATCATGTACTTCTTTTGTCATATCTATTATTCTATGTTTCATTTAAACATATGCTCTTATTTCATTATTTCTATTTTAATTTGTGTAACTTAATTTCATAGTTGTACTTTCTTAGGATCTTCCTTAGGATTTCTTATATAATCCTACTTTTCCTATCATCACATGTCAACCATGCATATGCATATGCTTTCATTTTCACTGTGCAAGTAAACTTATTTTTTCTGTGTTATCATGTATGCAACATATAAATTCAAGTATATCAAATAAAACACTTCAACTATCATCCTCATAGCATAAGTGCACCCCCTGCACGTCTCAACAACAATTTCTCACATCCTAGCAATTCTAACAATTCATATATAATTTGTATCTTCTAACTATTCACACAATCAACATGGCATATCCTTTTATTATCTTTCTTAAAGCGATCACATGTATAACTGTGTTTAAGTGAGTTTGGATTACTCACCCGTATGTTCGTAATATCCTAAGCCCCTCCAAACTCTGATCTTGATTTTGATATCCAATAATATCATTCATTATACCTTTTTGATCCTTAATATTGTATCCCTTATGAACGATATTCGTCTTTTTCACCATAAATTCTCTTTTTCTCTCTTAAACCCTAAATCTCTCTTTCTCCCATATTTCTCTCTCCTATTTCCCACAAATGCAAAACTACATGTTGTCATCCTCCAATATGCATGCTCGGCCTCACCACGCATTTTTGGATCACCACGTGTAGTATACTACATGTTGTAGTGGCCATAATGTGTAGTCCACTGCGCGTACTCGGTCACACCTTGTACTTTCTATTTTCTGCAACTATTTCTCTTTTACATATACCTATAATCAACCATCTATCAACTCATAATAAACCTCTATTTTCTTTAATTTATTGATTAAATTATAAATCTAATTAATTATTTTAATTATTTTATTAGTTATAGGATTTAAGGATGAGAATGTTACAAATCTTCCCCCTTAAAGAATTTCGTCTTCAAAATTCCTTTTTGCTTACTATTACTGATCTTATTTCTCTTTTAACTCTTTTCTGATTTCTTATATGTTATTTCTATGCATACTGTATATGTTTTTCTTAACTGTTTATATGCTGAATTTTTACTATCTATACTGAATTTTACTATCTGTACTGATTTCTTCCTCACCAATCAGACTTTTTAGCATTTATTCGTCTAAAGTATAATTCTCGTATAACATTTATTCGTTCACCCGTATTTTCTCTTTATACTTCATACATCTTCTATACTAACATTGGTATAACCTCCAATGTCATTGCCAACACTCTTGATTCAAATACTTGTCACGGCTATAGCATGTTCCAGATCGTATGCTGAATAATCTATTTCATATGATCTGAGCTGTCAAGAGACATATATAATGACCTTCTCACTCGGTATGAATAATTATTTCAATCCAATGTCATTCCACTAATATTCCTTGTCTGCATCTTACGTGTTCTAGAAAACTGGTGTGATCTTATCACAATCACATTTGTTAGATCTTACATATAACTGCTTTTCTCTTGCTACCTATAAATGTTCACTATGTCCTTTACTATTACTTGAATATAACAGTATATTGGCCATAAAAAATCATAAAATGATCGAGGAAAAAATAAAATATCTGATTCATAAGTATCATAAATACTACCAGAGTATTAATTCAGCTGATACCATTCCTCATGGTTATATCGATACTGATACTGTGCTAAATATTATCTCAACAGTGAACTCTGTTTTGCTATCAGATGATTCTTCCATAAATACATCTGGTTACTATTTTTCCTTTTATATTTTCATACATTTTTGTTCTACCTACCACACGTGCTAATAAGCTTCACATCCTTTTCATATCTTCTTATACTCAGATGTTGGCATGTATCCTTGTTTCTAAACTAGTAACTCCTTCTGTTTCATATCTAATGTATATTTTGATGCTAGTTGCATCATATCATAAACTCCTTCTGTTCTTTCTAATCAATATTCAGTTAATACTGAACCTGCTCTCACAGAAATTCTGCTATTTTCAATTTCTTTATTTCTATCAAATTCTTAATTTTGATCTGCAATAAACTCATTAATGATTCTCTGTATACTCTGTTGATAAACTGAATTTCTATCACTGAAGGTATACTGAATTATATGATTCTTGATATAACAGAACAATTGTTCTTTTTTTATACTATAGGGGTCGCTGCTTCTCTCTCTCTATGGTAACTATTATAGCTGGGTCATATTATTCTATGAATATACACATGTCACACAATGCACATAATCACATGTGTATCTACTATCCAGGGATCATATCCCTGCTCTGATACCAAAATGAAACACCCTAAACTAATTAACGTATTAATCATGTGATTTAACTTTTTTATTAACTCATAATATAGAACTTTTAAAAGCTTTTCATGTGATCGTACTTTACTGGAAATCATGTAGAAAATGTATGTCATATATGCATATAATAGTATACAGCCTGGCCTATAACTCGGTCTAGAATACGACTTGTGTTAGTGTAATACATCTCATTGTCACGACCCCGTATTATACTAATACATTCCTGTTCAACTGCAATACAATGATCATGTTTTTAGGAACGTCTTGTATGTATCTGCTGTTATTCTTTATAATCAACTAAATATCAACCTGTAATAAGTCACCTATATATATATATATATATATATATATATCATAACATATAGTAGACACTACATATGCTCTGTCATATAACATATGATCACAAGAAGAACACACATAACATGCAAATAAATGTCTGTACATATATCTCTATATATCTATACTTGTCTGACTGTAGAGAGAGAAAGTACTGAGGAGCGGCAGTTGACCCACTTGCTGGACTATCTTCAGTAAACCTTTATCTAGTACCTATTCCTAAAACAAATACTGGATTGCAGTTGATGAGTTGCGGTTCTAGTGAGTAATCATCTATAATTACTTATCATCTTTTAAACCTCTTTATTCTTATAATTTTGTAATTCTATTTATATACGTGAGTACATGTATATCTTATCATACAAACATATTATCTGTATATTTTTCTAAATTCTGTGTCTGTATCATGTATTCTTTTTTGTGAACTATTTTTATATTCTTTATTTTGTATTTTGTATTCTTTTGTACATATTACCATATGAACATGTGAACTGTGCTTATCTTTATGATCTGTATGACATCATGTGTATTGTTCGTATCATCTGTACTATTGTATATATATAACTGTATGATACTATTTTGTATCGCTCTGTACTTTGTTAAACTATATTGTGCTATACTTAGACGTGGAAGAAATGAACTAAAACCGGCGGTTCGGACCAAAATTGGACCAGCCCGAACCGGCCCGGCTTAAAACCGAGAAAACTCGGTGCCTGGGGGCCGGTCACGGTTCAGTTAACAGATGAAATGTGAACCGGCGGTTAAACCGTCGGTTCAACCCGGCAGTTCCGATCGTTAGAACTGCTAGCCTGACGGTCTAGTGACCATTGGGTACTGTTGGAACCGCCGGTTCCAACACGATTCCAACGTTCAATTTATTTATTTTTTATTTTTTATTTTTATCTCTCCTCTCCTATTCTCTCAACTCTATAAAACCCCCCATTTCCCACACAAATCACTCTTATTCTTCCTTTTATTCTCTCAATTAATCACAAATTCTCATAATTCACAAATTTGCTCAAATTTTTTTCGTCATTTCAATTTTATTCGTACAATTTTTTTCAAAAAATGTCAAATGAACAAAATATTTTGGAAGGAAGCGATTGCGACCAACATTTTTCTCCCCCCAAAGGAACTCAAAATGAGGGGGAGAAGAAAGAAATATCGCTAGAGTTCTTTCTTCCGATATTTTTAAAGTTCATTTTACAAAATAATGTAAAGGAGGAAAAGATTCGAACTTATTTCGTTTTACTTGTAATTATTGCAGGAAGGAATACGCGTTCAAGCATGGAGGCAGATACGGGACTTTTACGAGGCACTTAAAGAACAACTACCCTGATAACGTCAGAATGGATGCAGGACAAACCCAATTAAGCGGGTTTGCGGGTTTTTCTTCTCAACTTTCTTTATTTCATTACGATAATGATTTTGCTTTGAGTGGTTTTGGTGAAATGATTAGTGTGGATCATTTGCCATTTAATTTTTTGCAAAAAGTTGGATTTAAAAAATGGATGTCTAAATGTGCTCAACCCGCTTTTAAACCATTTTCAAGATATCAAGTAAAAAATAGTGTGTTAAAATTATATAAATCACAAAAGAAAAAATTAGTTAATTATTTTCAAAATAATGATATACATGTTTCTATTTGTAGCGATATTTGGAGTGATTATTTTGGTAATCATTTGTATATGGGTTTAACTTGTCATTACATAGATGAAAATTTTATTATGCAAAAACGAGTTTTAGCTTTTAGAAGCTTTGACGATCCACACACCTCTTCTAACATTACTTTAGTAATTAATAATGTTTAGAAGAATATAGATTAGTTAATAGGGTATTTTTCTATTTCCTTTGATATTGTTAGTGCTAATATCGCTTCAATTAATGAATTAAACAACACGTGTCGTCCTTATTTTGGGGGGACTTTTTCATATTAGATGTGTTTGTCACATTTTGAACTAGTGTGTCCAAGATGATTTAGAGGAATTAAAACGATTTATTAGTCCAATTAAAGTTGTATTGACTTATATATGGTTAAGACCTAGGATAGAAAGAGAGTGACGATAATTTTGTAAACAAAATAATGTACCCCCTAGACGAATTTCTAAGGACGTTAGACATAGATGGAATTCAACCTATACTTTACTTTGTCAAAGTAGTAATTATAAAAATGTTTTATGTTCTTTTGCGGTGCAATTTACTCCTCATATTCGTCTTTTACCTTCCAATTGGATTTTTTGTGAAAAATTATGTATATTTTACAAGTTTTAAATGATGTCACTTTTCTTTTTAGTCATGTTTATAGGCCTACTTCCCATGAATTTTTAGAACAAGCTTTGAATGTAGCAGGTGCCTTCAATTAAGGCAAAAAAATTGATGAAATAAAAGATACAATTAATGAAATGAAAGAAAATGTCTTAATTATTTTAGAACAATTTCAGATGTTTATTTAGTTGCTTTTATTTCTTATGCTAGGTTGAATAATAAATTTGAAATGTTAAATGATATTTTATGTCATTGTTATTCTTTATTACATTTAGAGGATGATCCTACTCTTGATGTTTCTTTTATGGTTAGTAAAGTTAGGAATTTAATTAATGAATTGTTAATTCATTATTTGCCTATGGAGGACTCTTCCTCTTCCCTTCCGCCTAACCCATCACAACCTAATAAACTAAGGTTGGGTTCGCAATTTATTGCGAATAGGCGGAAAAATTTAGAACTTCAAATTCTAATTTTTCCGCCGAACTTGAAGTATATCTAACAACACATTTTAAAGTTAATGATGATTTTCAGATTTTAGAATGGTGGAAGCAATATCATGTTAATTTTCCTACACTCAGGAAGGTGGCATTACAAATCCTAGTCGTGCCCGCATCAACTGTAGCGGTGGAACAACTCTTTTTCAAGGGAGGACATATACTGGATAAGAAGAGGTCCAAATTGAGTACAACATCATTAGAAGCTCAAGTGTGTGTCAATGATTGGTCTAGAGCCATAGATAGAACATAGGAGCTTCTAAGTTTGAAATTGTCTTCTTCGGACAACGATGAGGGAAACACCATGACAGGCGCTACTTCTTCCGTTGCAGAATTAGATTAGGCTTACTTTTTGTTGTATTTTTTCATTGTATTTTTTTTGTATTAATTTATTTTATGTAACTACGGTATTCCTTTCCATAAGTGAGGGAAAATTAATAAAACATAGAGGTACCATCCTCTTTTTTTCAGAAAAAATTGAATTAAAAGGGTGAAAATGGCCTAGAAAATGGTCTACAGACACTGTTTCCCAGGCCGTTTCAAGTTGAAAATTTTGAAAAAAGTTACGGAGGGGTTGAAATGGTTTGGCAAACAATTTGGCCAAACCGTTTGGTGCCACTGACATAACTTCTGGGATCACAACAATTTGGAGAACGGTATAGTCAGGCCATTTCCCAAACCATTCGGATCAAACTGAATTGAAAAAAAAAACCAACCCTTGAACCGCCGGTTCAGTCCGGAACCCAGTGGTTTAGCCTGGAACCCAGTGGTTCAGAACCAACCTAGAACCGAGATCGGACCGGCCCGAACCGTCACTTGGACAGGTCAGTTTCAGTTTTGGCCAACCCTAAATAGTGAACCGTCGGTTAGGCCCCAGAACAGGCGGTTCTGACCCGTTTTACACCACTAGCTATACTGTCTTATACCTCCATCTCCAATAAAACATTGTACTCGTCTCCACTAATAAACTGTGTTGGGTTATACTTTCATGTCTAATACTGCACTGTACTGTGAAATATCCCCTCTCCATTATTAATCTGTACTTTCGTCTCCAATCACCACCACTATGTGTGTCAACACCACCTATCATGTATCACCACCAATATATATATCGTGTATCATGTGCATGTAACATAATCCTGTGTAATTCATATGACTATGTAAAATCATGTGACTATGAGAATCATATGACTGTACAATTCATATGACAGTGTAATCATATGACTGTATAATCATGTGACTGTGTAATCAAATGATTGTATTTATTCTGTGTTCATTTATCATTTGTATTCTTGTATAATTTCATATGTAAATCTATTAATTGTATTTATTGGAATACGATCATACATCTGTATTCTGTGTATACAGTGAAGTCATAAAAGATCATGTACTTCCTTTGTCATATCTGTTATTCTGTATTTCATTTAAACATATGTTCTTATTTCATTATTTATATTTTCATCTGTGTAACTTAATTTCATAGTTGTACTTTCTTAGGATCTTTCTTAGGATTTCATATATAATCCTATTTTTCCTATCATCACATGTCAACCATACATATGTGTATGCTGTCATTTTCACTGTGCAAGTAAACTTATCTTTTCTGTTTTATCATGTATGCAACATATAAATTCAAGTATATTAAAAAAACACTTCAAATATCATCCTCATAGCATACATGCACCCTCTGCACGTCTCAACAATAATTTCTCACACGATAGAAATTCTAACAATTCATATATAATCTGTATCTTCTAACTATTCACATAATCAACATGGCATATCCTTTTATTATCTTTTTCTTTAAGAGATCACACGTATAAATGTATTTAAGTGAGTCTAGATTACTCACCCTTATATCCGTAATATTCTAAGCTCCTCTAAACTCTGATCCTAATTTTGATATCCAATAATATCATCCATTATACCTTTTTTATCCTTAATATTGTATCCCTTACGATAGGTACTCATCTGTTCCACCACAAATTCTCTTTTTCTCTCTTAACTAAATCTCTCTCTCATATATTTCTCTCTCCTCTTTCCTCTGTTTCTCTCTTTATCTCTCGCTCTCTTTCTTTTCTCAGCTCAATTCTGAGCCTTTCTCTGCCTTCTCTTCACTGTTTATAGCCTTCTTTCATATATCTGTGTTAAGCTTCAATTTCCAATCAATCTAAAATATTGCCACAAATACAAAACTGCATGTTGTCATCCTCCAATACGCGTGTTTGGCCTCACCACACATTTTTGAATCACCACGCATTTTTGAATCACCACGCATAGTATACCACACGTTGTAATGGCCACAACATGTAGTCCACTGTGCATACTAGGCCACCCCTTGTACTTTCTATTTTTTGCAACTATTTCTCTTTTTACATATACCTATAATCAACCATCTATCAACTCATAATAAACCTCTATTTTTTGTAATTTATCGACTAAATTATAAATTTAATTAATTATTTTATTAATTATAGGATTTAAGGATGAGAATATTACAATCGTGGAATATGTGCAACCCCTGCACGCCACATCAACAAATCCCACACTCTAGCAGTTCTAACAGTTCATATGTAATCAATATTTTCCAATCATCGCATACAGTAAACATAGCATATCTTTTAATTATCTTTTCTTTAAGTTATCACACATATGATTGTATTTAACAATGAGTCTAGATTACTCACCCGTATATCCAAAATATCATAAGCTCCTCCAAACTTCATTCCTAATACTGATTTCCAATAAAATTGCCCTATAAACACGAATAACTTTCTTATAGCTCAATATCACACTAAAATATACCTCCAAACCACATATCCGTATAAATTCCTAAAAATTATACAAATAATTATTCAGTAACCAATCTTACCGTTATACCTCTGTGATCATTAATATCATATCCTTTACAATCGATATTTGCCTTATCCTCCTTAATTTCTTTTTCTCTCTCACTGTATCACTCTCTCTCGAATTCTCGTCTCTCTCAATCTCTGTTTCTGTTTTAATTTCTCTTCTATTTAAGTTTCATTTCCAAATTCCCTTTTATAAACCCTGAGAATTAATCCTTGTCATGCTTCAAATTCCAAAGCATCAACAAATCAGTCACTTTTTTAACAAACTACATGTTGTCATAAGCAACTACACATTGTCATCCATTTAATACATGTTGTGGTTGCCCAAATGTGTACTTTGGTCACAACTACATGTTGTGACAACTACTCCCTATAGTCCACAACGTGTAGTTCAGCCACCCCTTATACTTTTAATTTTTTTACAACCATTTCCTTATTTATGTATACCTATAATCAACTATAAATCAACTCATATTTAACCTCTCATTTTCTTTAATTTAACTAATCAATTATTAATTTCATTAATCATTTTAATTATCTTATTAATTATAGGGTTTAAGGATGAGAGTGTTACAAGGGATATTTAGAATGTTAATCTCATAACTTCCAGGTTCTACTATTAAGGTCTTCAACCTTGATACCTCAAGTGTTTAATTAACATTCTTGGATAGTTTATCATCCACATAGCACGGGTCAATACAAGAAGTGATAAAACAATGAGGTAATTACCCCCAGTGTAACTTTTTAAGTTTGCTTTTTGAGTTTTGACACTGCACGTTTGGTTATTGAGGTTATGGGTATAGTTTAAATTGATTTTATTATTATGTTATTTTACTGTTAATATATTACACTTTTAGCTAAACCATATCTCACACTTTAGAAATGTGAACCTTTGTGAACCTTAGAACGCGTGTTTTAAATGAAGTTTTTTTAACTTGA
>CANYCX011117550.1:0-10461 GCA_948193385.1 Breynia disticha f. nivosa | reverse complement strand
AAATCGAAGATAATGAACTTAAGCTTTATGTGCTTAAAACCTTGAGATCATAATGAGATGAATGTGATAAAATGAGTAGATGGTAGGTTAGAGGAGAATCATATTCCCTAAGGAATATAGATTTCCCTGCGCCACTTACTGTGCTTTCTCGCTCACTAGGACGGTTTGTTTTAAAATGCACAGGTCGTTGAGAGTTTGCCAGTGGACCGGAGTTTATAGTGATCTTGTACCAGACTTGTTGACGTCAGAGGTGGAGCTCCATTATCATTTGTGTACTGTTTTCAAATTGAGGATTTGAACTTATTGAATGATGTAATAAGTGTGTTTGGATTTATTTTCAAATGTTTTATTTGCTTCCGCTGAAATTTTCTAAACTTGGATTATGTTTTATATGGTTGATTTTGATTTGGGGCCCGAGTATGTGTTTATGAAAAATTGTATCTCCCCTAACCTATATATGATTTAACTCTGATATTATCATTATTTTATAATTATCCTATAATATTGTTAATTAAATTAAAAACGGGATTTAATTTTTGAGGTCCATAGATATACACATGATCAGAAGATCATTTTATGTACATAGATCATAACTCACATAGATAAAACTTTCCATAAAGTACTTAACCTTAACTCAATAAGTCTCGTCTGATCATTTATGTACATTAAGTACGTTACAAAATAAAATTCAGTTCCCATCTAGCCTGTTTAAAATTTCCGTTTATATGCTGTGCAGAAAACAAGTGCGGCCAACACAAAGTTGTGTTGCTTAAGCACGATGCCGTGCTCATAAAAAATAGATAGCCAGCACGAGGGCGTGCCACAAAGAGCACAGGGCGTGTTGAGCTCCTGGGTTGCATAAATCAGATTCTGCTTAAAGCAATACAAACACATAAGAATCTTTACGTTAGGTTTCTTACTTACCAAAAACATTGTCTTAACATTTCACACAGAAATAACATTCATTTCCTACACTTAGTCCTTTATGGTTTGTGTGGCATAAAACACTTAGTTCAAAACATATACCATACCAAATCATTTTCACATAATAACCTTAGCACAAAGTAACACATAGAAATCTTTCTACATACAGTATCATCACATACTTTCTACACTTAACACATTAGTATCAAGTAAAGTATGTTTCATACTTCGCAATTATTATACATATTCACTCACATATAAAACATATTCTCACCTCTTTCAATTGATATCAAACATCATCAATATTTTAAAACTTTACGTCATTCATAGCTTATGTCATCGTACAAATAATGATCTCAAACACGAGTTACACAAACTCAGTCTCTTTAACATCAATTATATCTCAAATCATATCATGCTCATCAATGAATATTCTTATTATAAAACATATGTTTTATGGTGGGTTTGAAAAGTATAATTCATTATTTTACACTTTAGGTACAAAACTGTATGAAAAATTCAGTAGGAAATTTATAATGAACATATTCTTTGATGAATATGTTATAAGATACATAATGTTAGTCATTGACGTAACAAGGCATGTAAAACTTGAAAATACATATATTGTAAGATATATTACAAAAGGATGTATATGGATTATTTGGATTAAAATTGGAAAGGTATGATCGGTACATTATGTTTGTATGCTAACATGTATGAAAAAAAATGTGGGACCCAAATTTAAAATCATTTATATTCCGAATATTTATTCAAAACATGGATAGTTATTTAATAAACTTGAAAGATTTAACAATTTATCAAAATTTAAAAGAGATACAATTGAAAATCACAATTCAAAATTCAAACTAATTGACAAAATTGAAAACTCTTTCACAAAACTATCCACTTTAATCAATACGTGCTCGAATCCTCCTCGTGGCAATCCTGCTAGACCTGCACATCATTAAAACAATCAAACAGGGTGTGTTTAAACCCAAATTCAATTTAAAGGAAGTGCAGGGGTCAGTTAGCACGAGCGTGCTGATGAACATGAGATCATGCTCATCCATTCATTCCCAATTGACACGGGTTGTGTCATGTTTAAACACGAGGTCATGCTCTTACAAATTTATCCAGATCAATGTCCAGCACGAGGATGTTCTCCCAAGTATGAGGGCGTGCTAAGGTTTTGTTCTCTCTTTATGTTTCGGTTCATTAACCAATTCTCAATAAAAAAGTTCAATTTGCAATCCAGCATAACCAATATCAAACATTTATCATACCAACAATGTTTTTATGCTAACGCACATATTTTACACTTGTTTGCATTCTAACTAATAAAGAACCAAAACATACTAAAACACACTACACATAGAGCATCATCATATATCTCATAATCATAATACCAGCACTTGTATGTCGATAAACATAAATAAAAAATGCCATTTATGAATGCCAATCTCAAAGGTGCATATGAATGTTGATGCAGTCACATGCGAAATGCCCCAGGGTATTTCTTTCTCTTTTTCTTTTTCTTTTCATTTTTCGGTCCTAGACCGACATCGTACCCAGTACGGCATCGAGCTCGGCTCACAATATCCTCGGTCCTAGACTGGCATCGAGCTCTTGCTCGAAATCATACTTTTATATCATTAAGATAAAAATTCCATCAATTCACATTCAATTCATACTTAACATGCTTATACAATTAAAATCATATAACAATCCATCAATTGTTCCTAAGAACAACACAAGTAAGAGCATGAACATCAGCATATAATGCATTAAGCAATCATAGCTTGTAATCACACTAACATGTTCCTAAGAACATAATTACATACAATTCACACATTTACAACTTGTATTTATTTCCTTTGATCGTATAATCATGAATTTTAAGCGTAAGAACACTTACAAGCATAAAGTAAGTGAAGAACACTTACAAGCATATAACTTTTTCATGCTCTCTTATCTTATATCATTGGTGAAATCATTCATCATTCAAGAACATACAAATTCTTTGTAATCATACTTAAGCTCCCATTCTCTTTGAACATATCTTATGTATATTCTCATTAATTCAAGTCATTGGATTTCATTAATAAGCTAAGCTTATTTTAAAATATATAAATTGGAACTTTATGAGTTTCACTAAGAATCTACAATTCTTATCAAATAGTTAAGCTCTTCCATAAAGAATTCCATCTAAACATATGAACATATCATGAAGTAAGTGATGACACTTACTCTACATACATACTAACTCATTTAAGGTTAGAGCATACATACCAAAGCACAATCTTTCCATTATGCAAAAGCATAATTGTAAGAAGGATAAACAACTTACCTTAACTCTATACTATTGGCAATATTTCAATTCTCATCCAAGCTCCATATTTGAGTCTCCTATTACATAAATTCCATATCATCTTATTAATAATAGTCCATGCAAAAACATTCATAACATATTCCATATATGTATTTAAACATATTTCCATTGAATTGAACTCTCCAATTTCACATAGATTAAACTCAATTATTGCTAACATCATTCCTTGCATAACCATACTGCTGAATTTTGATTATTCCTTCTAAAGCACCCACAAAGTTAGTCATAACTTCAACGTAATTTAAGTCATCAATTTCACATCAAAATCAGTTTATTCTCTCACAAATCATTACTTTATAAGTCTACCAATAATCATACAACCACACAGTTTGTTTAAAGACATAGAAAACAAGAGCTTACCTGATATATGATCTTTTTTGCCGTAACCATTCACCTTCTTATCTACATATCAAATTTCAATCGACCTATACGCTTTCTATGGTTTATCTATGAGATTTCTATGAACTCTTTATATGTTTCTGGACAAAATGAGACTTTTCAAAGCGAGCACCGCTTTTGATTTAACTTTGGCACGCCCCACTTAATCCAGCACGATTCAATTGAGAAATTGGCACGTCTTGTGCCAATTTGGATCATGGCACGGTTCCTCCTTCAATCAAACATGTCTCATGCCAAGTGTTTTCATGGCACGATCTCGGTAATTCTTAGCATGGTTTGTGTATTTGTTTCATCGATGGCATGCTTTGTCAAGCCAAACACGATTTACATGCACAATCGCAACTCATGCTTCTTTAATTTCCATACCACTTCCATTTTTTTCATCATATATTGATTTATGTTTCTCACATAGTTATTTTATCATTTTAACTTTATTTATTTATTTATTTTGGTAATTTTTTTCAGGATGTTACAATTCTCCCCCACATAGAAAATTTTGTCTCTAAAATTTACACGTGAAGGATATAAAACTATATCATAAGTGATAAACATTCATTTCTTAGTTCATTTTCAGAACTGAAATTCTGCCAAGTATATGTGTTCTATCATATGATGACCTCTCCTTATTTGAGATAAATCAAGAATTTTAGTTTCCACATCTTATTCACCAATCTCCAGTAATTCCAAAATGCAATTAACATTGTCTCAATGTCTATGATTTATTGGCTTCCTCATTAAAACTTAAGAAGAGAATCATATACTCTTATCCTGCTATTTCGAACACTCATACAAGAATAGCTCAAAAAGTTCAACCTCACCTCTTAGTTCTTGAACAATTCTTTCATCCTCAAGAAATCATGTCTAAACAAGCAATGAATAATTGTATGTATCTCAAAAACAAAAAGTAAGCAAAGCATTTCTTATTCATGCTAACTCATTGTAATGATTCAAAACTCCCATATGCATTCCTCATATTCATAACTAGCCACTCTTTTTTAAACATTCAGTCCATAGTGTCATGATGTTGCTGAATTTTTGAATAAATTGTCTATAAAAGTAGCTAGACCATGGAAACTGTGGAGTTCAGTTATATTCCTCAAAGTAGGCCACCCCTCAATTGCACACACCTTTTCATATTCCATCTTAATTCCTTACTTTCCCACGACAAACCCAAGGAAAATAAAATCATCTTCCTTGAATGTACATTTTGGCAGGTTCATGTTCAGTTTATTTTCATAGTATTGTAAGCACTTGTTGTAGGTGTTTCACGTGCTCATCTTGGGCCCTACTATAAACCAAAATGTCATCAAAATACACCACAACAAATTTACTTAGAAAAGGATTTAGAATAAGGTTCATGACTTGCGTATAACTGCTCGGGGCATTTGTATGTCCAAATGGCATAACTAGCCACTCATACAGCCCATCATGTGTCTTGAAAGCCGTCTTCCATTCATCCCCTAGACGAATACAAATTTGGTGTTATCTGCTTCGTAGATCAATCTTTGATAATAATGTTGCCCCACTTAGTTTATCAAGCATATCCTCTAATTTGGGACTAGGATATTTGTACCCAATAATGATTTTGTTAGTAGCTCAGTTATCAATACACATTCACCAACTTTTGTCCTTTTTAGGCTTCAATAACACCATTACAACACGGGGGCTCATGCTATAACACTCCCATCCTTAAACTCTATAATTAATAAAATAATAAAAATGATTAAAAAACTAAGAAATTGATTAGCTAATTAAAATAAATAAAGTTTTATTGAAGGTTGATAAACGGTTGATTGTAAGTAAATTTAAAAGAATAAGGTTTCAGAAAAATCAGAAAGTACAGTGGGTGGACTATGGACTATAGGTTGTGGATGGAAACAACGTGTGATACATTTCAATTGTTGGAAATAGTATGCATTGTGGGCACTACAACGTGTACTTTTCATTCACAATGTGTACTTTCCAATTCTGTAGCATATTTTCATAAATTGTTGGAAAATAAAAAAAGAGGTTTGAGGGTTTTTGTTTATAAAAAGGAAAGTAAGCAGGTGATTCTTAGAAGCTCAAAATAGTGAGGAAAATTGAGAGAGAGCAAAGAAATTTAGAGAGAGGTGGGTTGCAGAGGGCAAGTGATACATTGAGAGAGATAAATTAAGGAGAAAAAGAGAATATGACCGTAAGAGATACGATATAAACGACCATAGATGTATAATGGTAAGATTTACTACTGAAATTTTTTTCATATAATTTTTAGAAATTTATACAGATATGTGATTAGGAGGTTATATTGAATATGGTATTGAATAACATAAAATTGATTCTTGCTTATTGGATGATTTTATTGGACGATAAAATTATGGTTGGATTTTGGAGGAGCTTAGGAAAATATAGAAATACAGGTGAGTAATCCGAACACATTTAAATGCATTTAGATGTATGAGCACTTAAAGGAAATATAATTTAAAGGAAATGCCATGACGATTCAAATGAATATTAGTTCATATAGATTATACAAACTGTTAGAATTGCTAGAGTGTGCAAAATTATTGATGTGGGTTTATTAAAGATAAGCCAACAAGTGGGTCAACTGTTGCTACTTAACAGTTCCTCTCTCTACAACTAGATTTTTGTATACTTATATAGATGTATACATACAGACATTTGTATGATTATTGTGTGATATTATGATATTATAGTATGAAATTATGATATGATTGTTATATTCAATTGCGAATTACTCCAGGTTAATATTAGGTTGCTATATAGGGATATAATAGATGTATACAAACCATAAAAACATAAGTATTGTATTGTGAATGAACAAGAATGAGGTAGTATAATACGACCCATGGGACATATTACACTAACATGAACCATGTTATAAATCAAGATACAGGTCGGGCTATATGCTCTTATACGCAAATACAAAAAAGTTTTAAATTATTCACAGATTATTAGTAACTAAACAATAATAACAGGATTAAATAGATAATAAGTTTAGGATGTTTCATTTTAGCATCAGAGCAGGGATGTGATCCCTGTATATTAACTATATGTGTGATTATGTGATTGTGTTATATGTATGTATTCATAGAATAATATGACTCAGCTGTAATAATTACCAAAGAGAGAGGAAGCAGCGGACCCCTATGCTATAGGAAAAGGAACCAGTGATTAATCATATTAGGAATTTGATGATTCAGTATATCCTTAGTAATAGTAATTAGTATACCTACAGTGTATGCAGAGAACTATCGATAAGTTTACTATAGATTGGATTTAAGGATTTTACAGAGTTAAAGAAATTGAGCACAACAAAAGTTTATGAGGATAGATTCAGCACTAGCTAAAATTAACTAGAAAGAATAGAAAGAGTTTATGATAGGAAGTAAGTAGCATCAAAAGACATATTGGATTTTGTTGTAACTTTATTATAAGGTGAAATACATAATTGATAGAGAACAGTTTCACATAGTAGAGAATTTTCTCTAGTATTTATCTAAAATGTTTCTTGAGAAAAGAAAGTATATGTCAGAAGTGTGGATGTAGAGATGTTAAAAGGAATGAATTTCTTTCTTTAAAGTAGGAAAGTATGACTGTGAAAGAATACAAGATGATGTTTACACAGCTATTATGTTAAGCTGTTAACCTTAATATTGAAGAGAAGGATAAATATGAGAAAAAGTGAGGATAATGTGATTAAAAATATATGAATTTAAATTAACAATATTTAATTAAGGGATACCATATAATTTAGACTTTGAATGCCTTTATTTCAGATGTCTTATGAAAGAGAATTTAAATGAGGATATCGTAAAGGAGGAAAAAGAGGTATAGTTTTACCTCAGCAAATCCTAAAACTATTTAACTTATTTATCAAAGAAGGAGTATAAAAGGGTGTAGAACCTTGATTGAGAAAGGTTAATTATGTAAAAATAGGACAATTCCTAAAAGATTTTTTTGGGTTAGATAAAGCAAAGAATATTAACAAAAAATATACTAGAATTATAATTACTGTAATAGGACATTAGGTAAACTACATCCTCAATTAGCATTAATTGAAACAGAAGTAAAGAAGTATAGTTAAAGTTTAATCGAAATGAAGGAATTTCCAGAAATTCAGTCGCTGGGACATATTGAATCATATTATTGATGAGTTAGAATATTTTATGAGGAAAGCAATTATGGAACTAGAAAAATAAAGAAAGCTGATATATCACGGAGATAGAAAATTTATGTTTAATGATTGATGTTAGCTATACAAGTTTTTAAGATCATTTGAAGGGAATGTGAAGTTTGTTTGCACATATAATTAATAGAATAATAGTCTAAGAAAGTGATAAAAATATCGATAATGAAACAATGCTTAGTACTTAAATATGTTTCTAAAAGATTTATTAGGATTATCAATTGATAGCGAAATAGAGTTTGTTATTGAGATAATGACTGATACAATATTAGTAATGATACAAGTATACAAAATAATATCAATTGAATTAAAGAAGTTAAAGAAATGATTATAATGGTTACTCGATATAGGGTTTATGTGATCGAGTGTTTTAGTTTTGAGAACACATATATTGTTTATAAAAAAGAATGATGGAATATCTGGTTGTGTATTGACTATAGAGAAACTTAACCAAGTAGCAGTTAAGACTAAATATTTACTTCTTTGAATTGGTGGTCTAATCAAACAATTGCAGTGTACTATCACATTTTCAAAGATTAACTGAGAATTTGGATATCATCAATTATAGATGGCATAGGAAGACTGTAACGTCCTAAAAGTTTAGTAATAATAATAAGATTTTAATAAATAAATAAAATATACATAATTTTTTGGCGAATTATGTTAAATAATAATGCGGTGGAAGGAGTAAGAATTAGTGTGCATGAAAAGTCGGAGGTGGTTAAGTCGATCAGGAAAGAGAAAACGAAGGAATATTGAACCAGTGTGATCGAGGGTAAAATAGTCCAAACCGAACCTAGATATATATATCTTTGATCCTCTCTCTCTCTAACACTTCTCTTTCACGTCTCTCTCTCCAAAAATTACCGCTCCAAAACTGAAAACCTAACCATACTAAAACCTCGCAAAATCTTGGTGTTTGGGAGTTCTAGAATCTGTTGGAGATCCTAATTCGGTAAGATTTCTTGTGTAGAATTCTTTAAATCCCGTTTTTGCTCCATACCTAACTTTTTGACGCAATATTTCTTTCATTCAAGCTCCGATTTGAGTGAAATATGGCTCGTTGGAAAGCTTAATGTGTGTACTATCCGATCTGAGTGAAATATGGCTCGTTGGAAAGCTTAATGTGTGTTAATTCATGATTTAGGTACCTGAAATCGGTGTTTGAATATGGACATATCAAAGTGACGAGTTTGGGTTTCCTAACCCTAGGTGTGTTTCAAATTCTTGTTTGGGTAAATTTCTTCAGGCTCTATTGAGGTGATATTAATGGCCAATTTAATTGGGTCTTAGTTAATGAGTGAGTATGGATCGAGTATAGGAAATTGCTTAGGGTTTTGGAAAGAGAATCGGTGGAACTAGGGTATAGTCGTTGTATAGGGAAGTAGAAAACGTAAAAACATATATAATTGAATCTCTAGGAAGCATTAAGGATGGTAGGTAAGAAGGAAATAATAAATAGGTGAAGGTGGTGTGTAACACCCTCAAATTTTTGGTTAATTAATATTTAAATTAAAATACGTATTAAAAATATGTAGAAAATTTTTCGCGATTAGATTAAATAATAGTTGGGTTGAGAAAATAGAAATTGATGAATTATTAAAATTTTAGGGTGGTTAGACCACCGGAAAACAAGAAAAGACGAAAGGGAGATAACCTTGTAGTGCCGAGGGCAAAATCGTCAAAACTGAAAAGTCTATATATATCATTTTAGCCTCCTTCTCTCTACACGTCACCAAACGTCTCTCTCTTCCCTCTCTCTCTAGGCTCGGGGAAAAACCCTAGGACGCCGTTCTTTGTGAAACCCTAGTGTCGGGAAGCTGCAGAAACGATTGAGGATTAAGTAGCGGTAAGATTTCCTCCTTGATTTTGTGAATATCGTTTTAGTTTGGAAACCCTAGCTTTCCGACCATATTTCTTGTTTGTTTGAGGTCGGAATCGGGTAAATAATAGTTTGATTGAAAGCTTAAGGAATATACTATCCTATAGTAACAATTTCTGGTGTTAAATCTTGGTTTAGGTGTCTGAAATCGAGGTTTGAAAACCGTCCATGAATAGTGACGAGATTGGGTTTTCGGACGGAAGTTCTTTTACGAGTTCCACTACTTAGGTAAGCTTTATTTGACCCTATTGATGGTATTGGTATGGACAATTTCAAATGGGTGTGTTTGTGGTGAAATTAATTGAATGAGGAAAGAAATTAGTTAAGGGTATTGAGAGGGAACTATGTAAATTAAACGGATTATGTGACGCCCAAATTTAAATACCATTTCATAATTTATTTATTAATTTCTCCAAAAAAATGATATTCAAACTCGAACGTCATTTGTATTTATAGAAAAATTTAATTTAAAAAATAAAACCAAAGTAAATAATATCAGAGGAATAAAATTTAATTCATTTAAATTTAAAACTCACACTTCATTTCATCAAACCGGTTTACAGAGTTTAAGCAAACCCAAAACCCAAATACATCATAGATTTATACAATACATTAAAGGTTATGAAATAAATAAACACGGGAAAATTTTACATAAATCATAACCTTTCAAAATACAAT
>CANYCX011117517.1:0-20418 GCA_948193385.1 Breynia disticha f. nivosa | reverse complement strand
TCTCTCTTTTATTCTAAGTTTTGAACATTTCTGGAGCTTTCTTTCCTTTTTATAACCTTTTAATAATTTTAATATTATTTTAATATTTTATTATTATTATTTTTTTATTATTATTATTTTTTATTTTTATTTTTAACTTTTCTCCTTAATAAATATTTCATATTAACCGACCTTCAATCTTCAATTAATTTCTCCTTCCAATCTAATCCATAATTTATTACATTTATTAATCAGTTTAATTATCTTATTAATCTTACAATTTTAAAATGAGGATGTTACAACTAAACCCTTTATCGATTTCATAACTTAATATACCTTCTCTCTCCTCATCCATCCTTAATTCAAATTGATGATACAATTAACCTCAACAGGGCTCAAGGTTTCTTACCTAAACCACAGAACACAGAATCAGACTTAGGGTTGAAAAACCCAACCACGTCACTATTCACCCTTGACGTTCTATCTTCGATTTTGGCCACCTAACACCAATATAAACATAAAAAATAGCTACCAGAGGTTAGTACATATACTAAGCTTTCCGACGAGCCATTTTACGCTCAAATCGGAGCTTAAACGACCTAGTTTTAGGCCTAAACACTATGATCATAGTACAAAAACGGGATTTAATAATCCATTGGAAGAAATCTTACCGTTACTCGATCCTAGATCGATCCTGAACCTTCCTGACACTAGGATTTAACGAGGAACGGATTCCCTAGGGTTTTCTTCTGGTTTAAGAGAGAGTATGATGGAAGAGAGAGAGTTTGGTGTGGGGTAGAGAGATGGAGAGATATGTATATATATATATTTTTGGCTCGGGACGATTTTTCCCTCGGCTCTAATAAGTTACCCTTCCTTCGGGTTTTGATTTTCCCGGTGATCTAAACAGCCATAAACTTTTACTATTCCTAAATTCTCATTTCTCCCCTCAACCACTATTCAAATTAATTGCAAAAAATTCCCCCATATTTTAATTAAATATTTAATTAAATTCCAAAAATAACAAAAAATGGAGGGCGTTACATGAGCACCACAGAAGCAAGATGATGAGTGCATTGAGATAATTGAATAGATTGATCAGGGTGTCGAGACTTTGTTTTAGTTGGTAGATGAGTTGCTAATGTTCAGACCTCGAGTATGTATACCAAATTTTGATGGTATTAGACAAGAGATTCTAGATGAAACACATAACGCTTCATATATTATGCATCCAGGTATGACAAAGATGTATCATACACTGAAGCAACACTATTAATGGACGAACATGAGAAAAGATGTAGCAGAATTTGTATCTAGATGCCTAATATGTAAAGATTATTATTTTACATTAAAGTATCCATCTTTATGAACTAGTCTTGATCTTTAGGCCATGAATGTTGTAAATCACGTAATAATGTGTATCTTGGCTAGTTTTTTTTGAGTTTCTTGACATGTTTTCTGCTATTTTGGTTATTTAGAAGCATAAAAAAACCCAACAGCCTAATTTTTCCATAATAGGATGACAAGTATGGGTATAATTGGGTGTTTTTTGGTTCATGTTAGAGAGAATGAGAGAAGTAATGGGATTACCCACTCTTAAAGAGAGAGAAAATGTCACTAGGTCTTTGAATAGTGATATGGGAAGTGTATGGCCATACAAAAATGTTATAATATATTTCATTATTTATCTGAGAGTTCACTATTCAAGAAAAGGAATTGACTTAATAAGGATGATTTTTTCATGCCTTATGTAATTTTGACATTTAGGGTAAGGAACTGTGTGAGTGTGCACTAGGTCAAATGAATGTTGCCACATCTTCATTTAATTTGGTGTTGGATTTTTTGTGTGTCTAAAAACCTAAAGGCAATAGAGTAACCATATAAAACACATAGAAACCATCCAAGATCACACCAAAATTGATTGTAACAACATAACATGGAAAAAACTGAAAATTAGTTGATTAAAATTGTAACTTTAATGAAGAAGATTGAGTCTTACCTATTCCTCATGTTGGTCATGTATATAGCTAAAAACTAATGTCATTATAGCATGAGAATACACTGAGACTACCTTCAAGACACTGAAATAAGACCCCAAGTATTGTTCCTCTATAAGACTAACATACAAATTAAAAGAAAGTGTACTAGCATAAAGATATAGAAGAAATCATCTTATTTTTTGTCCTTAGAAAAAAAGCTTGTGAAATGGAATTGACCGATGTCTAGCAAGCGCACTAGGATGGTGTAGTTTTACAACAGATGCATGCCTCTCAGGATCGAATCTATCAAGGAATGAGTATCTAAATTGATTTGTTGCATAAGAATAAACAAAGGAAAGTAGTAAACGTAAGTGAAGATTAGTTTTTAAGTTGATTAACTAGAATCTAAATGCAAGTAAATGAAATTGGAAATTAACAATATAGAAAGGAGTTGCACTATCCTAGATTTAAATAGAGGTCAAACTTGGTTGTCTAATGGGATTGGGGACAATCATGGTGTTCTCGTACTATCGTCAATTAAGAGTCCCTTTTGGGATGCTCGTAATTGCATACTTAAGCCTAGTAAGTGTTCTACTTTTATTATACACTTAGCTAAAGAAGGAAATAGTAACTTAGGCCTTTCATTAAACACATTAGGGCCAATAGGTATATTTATATCCAATTGGAGCCTAACACTACTTAATTTAGGCTTCCTAACTCTAGCCTTTTGCAACTCTAGGCTGGGACTACTAGCAACGAACAATCAATATACAAGCACAATTAACCATTCATAAAATGCAATCGATTAGTTGAAAATAATGAATATCTAATCCTAGTTGCCACTCTAGTGATTTTTTTGACATTGATTCAATCTAATGATTTAGTCCTCCTTATACCTAGGCTTTTGCAACTCCGGAATGAGGTCACTAATAACGATCAATCACACTTACATGAAAAATCATTCATTTATGATAAGAAATTAAGTAGACATTCATTTTACATTCAAATATGAAGCATTATAACAAGTCCTCAATCATTCATCAAATAAACCAAGGAAAAAGCCTTTATTTACATCCAAGATATCCCAACAAAGTATCAAGCCTACCATGGATAAATCCAAAATAAAAAAGAAATGAAAATAAAGGCAATATATTGTAAGGAAAAAAGGAAGAAAAACCCTTGTGAAGCTCTTCAATAATTTTCTTAAAACTCAGTAAAAGTCCCTTAAAAACCTAACACAACCCCTTTTATATGCTCCTCTTTGGATTCCATGAAAAATCTTAAATGCCCCTACTTATGCACCTCACTTGAGGGCTTTTTGGACATGTCTTGCATGATTCATGACTCCCACATTAAGGCCAGAATTCATGACACACATTATTCATATTCGTGACTATGTTTCTAGCCAAGAAATCTACCTCCAAAGTGTGTCATGAATGACACATTCAAGCCTCCAATTTGTGATCCAAGCAAGTCACATTTGTGAATTACGTTTTGCCCATAATTTGCTCATCTTTTGGTGTCACGTTTCCTTGTTTATTAACTCCAATTTGTGGCTGAAGTTTGTCACATTTGTGACTAAGTTTTATTGGCCAAATTTTTCTTTAAATTAAGTCACATTTTTCCCAAAGTAGTCCTCAGTTGTGATATGATCAAGTCACGTTTTCCCTTTTACCTTCATTTTTCCTCAACATTCATGAGTCACGAATGGCTCTTTTCATCTCCAATTCGTCACACCAACTTTTCACATTCGTGAATTGGTTTCGCTTGAATTTTTGACACAAAAGATGTAACGCCCTCCATTCCTCATTTAATTAAAATTTAAATTAAAATATGTACTAAAAATGCGAATTAATTTTTTGCAAAATGTTTAAAATAAAAATTTAATGGAAGGAGAGTGAAAATAAATTCATGAAATTGTAAGTTAGGAAACTAATAAGAATTTGGGGTTAGTGGAACTGAGTGGAAAGAGAATTACGAAGCATTTAGAGGACTGGAATCCAAAAGGGCAAAACCATCCCAATTTATCAATCCTTATATAAAAATCCTCAATCAGCTTCTCTTCCACCACCACCACACGTTATTTCCTCCACCACTCTCTCTCCAAACTTCAAAATAGCTACCATTGATTCTCACGGAACCTTAGAGTTTGGGAGTTCCGGAATCAGTTTGTGAGCAAGAATCGGTAAGATTTCTTGTGAGGTTATTGTTGAATCCCGTTTTTCATCCTAACCTTAACTTTCCGACATCATATCTCTCTCATTTTAGCTCCAATTTGAGCAAATGATGGCTCGTTTGAAATCTTAACATGTGTGCTAACTAGTAGTAACCATTTTTGGTGTTAAATTGTGATTTAGGTGCTCAAAATCGATGTTAGAAGGCAACTATCACAAAGTCATGAGTTTGGGTTTTGAGGATTAGAGTTCATTTCTAAATTTTTTTGCTGATGTAAGTTTCTTTGGGGTTCATTGATAGTGTTTTGCATGCCAATTTAATTGGGTATTGAATGGTGAGGAAGATAGGAAAAAGGATAGAAAAATGTTTAAGGGTTTTGAAGGGGAAAGTAGAGAATGAGATGTCGAGCATATGCTAGAGTATGTAGATCGTAAAATTAAACTTAAACGAACTTGTGGAAAGCATTGATGAAGGTTGGTGGAAAGAATTAAGGATGGCAGTTAAGAAAGTACATTAGGAAATTGAGTAATTATGAAAGGAATTGTGAGAAAGAGCTAGTAAAAGGGAAGTAATCATGCATGTTGCGATGATTTCCTTTAATTTTACATGATTAATGAATGTTAAATTAATGTGAAATTCTAATATTGATTATAGGGAATTCGAGTCGCAGCGGGAACGGTTCACAATCGAGCCACTAGTTGTTTTTGAGAGGTAAGCAACACGAATGCAACTTGTCCCTATACCTGTATGTGGTTGAGTGTGAAATGAATATTTGGTGGACAATTCATATGTTGATTTTGTGTTGTAATTGTGCGATTGGATTCATTGAATGAGTAACTATGTTGATTGATAAACAAGTTTGGATTGTTTGTAAGATAAATGAACTGGTGCTTGTTATGCCTGAATGTAAATGATGAGGTAGAGTGTTACTAAATGTTCAGTGACTGTTTAGAAACTAATGTGGTATAGTTGTGTGTTGTTTAAGAATGAGGAAAAAGGTAGGATGAGTTATGGGTATGTATGAACATAAAATGTGATTGATAAAGTATGTATGCTTGTGTGATCTTGTATGATCTTGTATTGTTATGATTATCTTATAGAGGATTCATAATGAATTCCAGAGGTGGTATACAATGGGTTCTTAAGCATTAAGCTTGATTAACACTTATATGATGATGAACATGACTTATGAAAAAGTTGAAAAGATCATAGGAGTGATGTTATAGGTGTTTATTCACTTATACTTGTTAAATTAAGAATTTATATGCTCTTATGAATTATAAATGAATCAGTCAATAAATTATGAAATGTTCATATGTATATGATGTTCTTAGGAACATTGAAGTTTGATATGATTCTTGCTTAATTTTAGTTTGAGCATGATTTGAGATGTGATTTCTATATAAGAGTTATTAGCTATGTGCTTATCATATGAGTTGACTATAAGCCGATGATATTCATACTTTAAATGTGATAGTATGCTCATTGATACCCAGTTGATGGATAGTTGATATCTTGTTGATATCCTGTTGATGTATTAAGCATGTAATTGCTTATTTAATTTGATTGATTAAGCATGCTTATGAGATTGATGAGAGGATTTATGAATGTATTGATCATTCATTGTGAAGCATAGCATGATTGGCTTATGAATACATGATTTGTTCACATGAAATGTACACATAACATTCATGCATTGGGAGCTCATAGGGAGCAAAGATAAAATGGAATAAAAAGGGCTCTTTGTGAGCATAATGAGGGAGTGATTATAGTTTAAAGGGTATATCATATGTCATGGATTTAAATCTGAGATACCACCTCTGAGGATATATCAACAACCTACCTGAGGTGAAATAGGGAATTCCCAAGCACACAGGAGATGGGTTGGGGGTCTTATAGGCTTCTACATAAAAATTACGGGTAGTATATGACAAAATGCTACACCAGGCACAGTGGAAATTGGCTCATTATGCAGACGTGTATAAGAGTGTGCCAGGCCAAGTAAGGGTGAAATTAAGGCCAAGAAAGGGTGCAAATATGGATCCAATTTTATAACCACATACTCTCGGCCGAAAGGCCCGTTTACAAACGTCAATCTTATGGCCAAAACAGGGCATAAATTTAAAACAAAATGTGATTCCAGGTTATCATGTTTAGGAATACATTGGATAACATGCATTCACATTATCACATTGCATATGATGTATTCTTTATGAACCTATGGTATGAATTTGCTTATGTGATTATGAAATAATTGTACTTGAGTGGTTTGTTGAGTATCCTTACTAAAAGTGGTGGTATGGATTGCAAATTCTGTATATGATGGAATGTTGTGTAATTTGTATGGCAAGGATGATTTTGAGTTAATAGTATGTGTATGCTTATAATGTGCTTATGATGTCGAATAAAAGGGCCTAATGATTATGTGTGAATGAATAGATAGATACCATGTTTATAATATTGAGTGATGATCTTGTTATGTTTGTTAAATATGGTATGAGTTGAAGGTGTAGTGACAACTATGTTATATGAATATGCTTTTATGTATTGATATGTTTAAAGGAATTCATAAGTGAATGATATTAAGAATGGATTAAATATGTTGAGAGTTGGTTGTCGACACATAATTAAATGATCATGAATTGATTATATGCAATTAGATGTGTAGATAAATGATTCGTATTGGTTGACAAGGGAATTACGAGGTTAAATGATGGTGTGGAGTGTTGATTGAAGTGTATGGTTGGCTTCTATGAGTTTTTACAAGTGGCAGCTAAGTACGCGCAGTCGCTATGACCACGCGTACCTCAGCCCGACCACGCGTCTATCTATACCTGAACTACGCGTGGTGGCAGAGACAATGCATAGTTAACCACCACCGCGCGTAGTTCAAAATGATCACGCTTGGATTGCTAGTTTCTGATGTTTGGAAAATGTTTATATATGGTTATTTGTTTGATCGGATTCCTGTTGAGTGTTTAACTACAGTGTGGCTGTCAAATGATGTGAAACTCATTATGTTATTATGACTTACTATGGATTGAACATATTTAATTAAATGAAATAGGGACAGTTATCCATGTTGGTAGGTGTTACTTATTGAGTTTCACAAGTCACTGCGTTTTATGCCTGCCGTGTGGGCAGGGATTTGAGGGACACAACGGAGTTGTGATAGTGAACTTACTACTTGAAGGACCAAAGAACTAAGGTGGGCCGTGCACTAAGGAATAATTGAAATTAGTGTCATACCTATACATATTGAACAGTGTTAATGCATGTGTAATTATTTTGATGGGTTGTAATGGCATGTGAATTTTTGAATTAATTCCTTTTATTGGAAAACCTATTTGAGATTGTAAACGTGCATTTTGTTTACCTGTTTCCGTAACTCTTTCAAAACTTTTATAATTCATTTTACTTAGATAACGGAGGGATTGCGAAATGATAATCAACCGCACATAGTTAAATGTTTTTCTACTCTTTTACCTTTAAATTTTTATTTTCCTAAAATAATTGATTTCCAAGTTCGGGTACCATTCAAGAAATGAGCGTATATGAAGTTGAATGGTAGTCGAATTTGGGGGTCACAAAAGATGAGTCACATTTGGCTCATTTAAGGCTGCAATTTGTGATGCTAGTTAGTCAAAAATGTGATAAGGTTTATGACCTAAATTATCATTATCAATGAGTCTCACATTTGCATGTTTAGCCATCACCATTCATGACTTGTATTAGTATCTCCATTCCATTGCTTGTATTTGAATGATGAAGATGTCCACATTGGCCAGCAAATTAAAGCAACAGGCCAAGCAAGTGACTCATGCATTTATGCTTCTAAAATGCTTTCACTCGATGTGCTCTCATGTTTGCAAGTTTTATCTATACCATAACATGATAATGGACTAGAAAATGAAGGGATTAACTATCCGTTTTTTTGTGTAAATTGATTTTCTGTGGAAAATAAATTCCATGTTTTAGAATCTTATTTTCCATAATCATATTTTCTAGTATCCAAATATTTGAAAAAAATATTTTTAAAATAATTATTATTTTTAATTGATTTTTAAATTATAATTTTGTTAACTTATTTTTCATTAGTAACAAACGTTAGAAAATTAGAAAAACAGTTTTCTGGAAAATTAATTTCTCCATGCAAACGGAGCCTAAATATCATAAATGGTCCTATAAGGAATGCTCCTATGTGTTTAGTGACTATGTGCAGCCCTTAAATCTCTTATTCTCATGTGAAAAGGATGATAAAACTAAAATCTTAGTCTCTTAGTGGAGGCTCATGACTGGAGAGAAGAAGAGAAGAAAGGAGTTTGCAAATTAGAGTTATTTTAGAGTTTTTATTTTTTACCCTTATTTTGGACGAATTTTGTGGATTAGATTAGCAATCCTTTTTGATTTTGAACACTAAATAATCTTATCCTAATACATCTTTTAAGTGGCCATAAATTGTGGAGATAGAATAAGATTTGAATTGTTTAAGTTATCTCTCCTTAATCTTCGTACAAAAGAAAATAATATTCCTTTTATCTCTTCACCTTTTTCTCCTTGTTTTTCTCTCACCTTAGTCTTAATATAAGACATCATAATCCTAATGATTATTTTTGTCTTAAAACATATATGAGCTTTCCAAATAGAGCTTTCATCCATTTTAAGCACAATTACCAAAATTATCCTAATTGTCCGATCCGGCCGATGACTGAAAATTGACCTAAGGTGAAAGTCCAAAAATGCCCTTTTTGGTTATCTTTTCTCTGCATATGATCTATAGGACTATTTAATAATGGTAAAGAATTTAATAATTCATAAATCATAGGTGGTCTGTAGTAAGATACTATGATCATCCAAAATTAAATAGCTAACGAGCGGTGTCAGTAGTCCTACTACAATTCAAATTCTTCCCGTGAGCTCTAACATCATGATTTCAATAAGGCATGTCTTTAACATCCTTATTTAGTGCTAAATCACTTTCTTGATCTCTATGACAAGATTGATAAGTTCAATTAAATGATTTAATCATTCCATTTGGGTACGGTCACACTCTTCCTAATCTTGCTTATCAAACGACCAGTGATATCTTCTCTCATTATTATGAGAGGGTCAATCCCTTCACTTCACTCATGCACGTACTTGTTAACCTTTTATGGTCACGTTAGGCATACGTCAAAGCATACTAGAAACCACAATAAAAGACTTAATGATCTTAAGTTTAAGGATAGATTTTTGATATTACAAGGGACATACTTTTTAGTATTCTCATTAATGATCACTCCCAAAATATAATGTCCGACATTGTACCTATTAACTTTGTTAGATATCTCATATTTGTGAACCATAGAACATGATCACCTACAAAGCTCATACTAGTGTTAATTCATTTCCATTCCCATAAAAAAATGACTAAAGATATTTAGAATGCTACTTTCAGAACTTCCGAATTCCACTATCAAGGCCCTCAAATTTGATACCTAAAGTGTTTAATTAACATTCTTTGATATTTTATCATACGTATAGGACAACTTAATACATGAAATGATAAAAGAATGGCTCATAATTTTATTAATTTATGAAAAAAGGTACATACAATGTATTGGGGCTAGGGCCTACACTAACATTATGGATGTCATGGAATCTTACAAGAGTATGTGTATGACCTTTAGGAATTAATAATTCCTAATGCCAACATTAAATCCACTTATAGGATCGTACTCAAAAACTAGTTCTAAAAAGGGTAATTTTGATATTTCTATTTCAGACATATATTTAGTCCAGTTAAAGGAAAAATATATGAGGCTGCAAAATTTGTTCATTAGACACAAAATAGGCCCAAGAAAAATGAGGTACATGTCCATCCCTTATTTTGGTTTTAATCATGTTTTGATTAATTACTTAATTAAAAGGTTTAAGAGCTACAAGTTAAGAAGTAGCTAACCATGTTTAAGGGAATATTTATATCTTAAACATGGATCAATGTAATAATAAATAAACCTAATTATCTACATTATTTCTAGGTTAATTTGAAGGTGTTTTAGAATTTAAATTTTAATCAGAATCCTATCCTTGTAAGGATAATTAGCTAAAAAGAGATTATTTAAGAAAAGGATAAGGTTTTTTTTTTCTCTCATGTCCTTATGTTTAGCCTTTATTATGTAGGTTTAAAATGATCACTTCCTTGCCTCTTTTTTTGGTGTGTGCTTCCCCTATTACTGCCCATGAAGCCAGGAAACTTTTTGTTTATATTTGAACAAGGCTTAGTCGAATACCATAGGAAGGAGCTAGCACCCAACCTTTTCAATCAAAACTAGTTGTGTGTGTTAACATAGAGGGAGATCTTGTAATATATTGCTCTTATGACAAGTTGGACGTGTAGAAAGTTGTATGAACTTTTTTCATACAATAGTTACTCATAAGTCTCATTTTGAACAATTAAGGTTCATACTTTTAAGGTATGAAGGCCTAAACTAGCAACTGGTTAACGTAAAACATGTTTGGATCTTTTTCAGGATATTGTATGGCTATTTTTGTGTTATTTTTTGCAAATTTTTACATTGTCCTATATGTATAAAATTCATATGAAACCTAATAGTCAATAACCACATTTTCCTTTCATAGATGATGCCCAATCATGCAATCTTAATCTTTTTAATAACTCTAACCATCTTCTATGTCTCGTGTTTAACTGTTTTTTGGTTCATCAAGTATTTCAAACTTTCATATCATGTACTGGACAAATTATTTCATATGGTTTGAGGATAAGAGTGTTACTCTTAATAAGAGTGAGACCATAATGCCTAAATTGAACTAAAACTCAAAAAGGATAAGAGTGTTACTCTTAATAAGGAAGAACAAAGTCCAAATTAAGCTAAGGCATCCAATTATAGAGGAGGTCTTTGTTATAGAGGTGAACTTGTTTGTTTTTACCACTTGTCTATTAGATACTGGTTGTGGTTCTTACATTTGTTCAAATGTAGAGAATTTGAGAAGTAGAAGATTACTTGGGAAGGACGAAGTGAATCTCGATGTGGAGATTCGAGCATGTGTGACTATTATTGAGATAAGGTATTATCTCATAACTATACCTTCTAGGAGCTGTCTAAATCTAGGAGCTGTCTAAATCTAGTGAACTATTAGTTTGCACCTGCGATGAGTATGAACATTATTTTGGTGTCACGATTAGATATAGATGGGTTTGCATTTGCCATCATAAGAGGTAATAATCAGATTCATCACCAAGACATTTTATATGGCTCTGACATTTTACAAAATTTCTTATATATCCTTGATTTGACACAAAGACATTCTATATATAACATGGACACAAAAGGTTTAAAAAGAATGAGCTAAACCCTACATACCTCTAGCATTATCATTTGGGTCATGTGAGAAAAAATACGTGATAAGACTTCATAAGGATGGAGTGGTTGGGTCATTCGAGCTAGAATCTTATGACACATGCGAGCCATATTTGAATGGAAAATGACTAAAAATCCCTTTAACAAATCAAACAAAATGGAAAATGACTTATTGGATCTTATCCATTCAAATGTATGCGGACCATTAAGTACTCAAGCTAGAGGAGGTTATAGTTACTTTGTAACGTTCATAGATGACTTCTGTAAGTGTAAATATGTATACCTAATAAAGAGTAAGGTTGAGATGTTTTAGAAATTCAAAGAAATTAAGAATGATGTACAAAACCCACTTGGAAAGACAATTAAGACCATTTGAGGTGGTGAATATATGAGGCAAAAAAATTTTTAACATCTTCAAGAATGTGGGATTATCTTATAGTTCACTTCTCTAGGGACACTTTAATGTAATTATGTGTCTGAAAGAAGGAATCAAACTTTGTCAGACATGATTCATTTGATGACGAGTTAAGCCATTCTTCTTGTCTTTTTTTAGGTTATGCATTCAAAACTGCAACATTTCTACTAAATCATACTCCAACCAAAGTAGTTGAGAAGGCATCATAAGAGGTATGGATGGGTCATAAGCCTAAATGTCTTTTCTAAGGATTTGGGGCTTTAAGTTGCATGTAAGAAATTAACAGCTGACACGTTAAAGTCTAAGTTCATTGTATACTTATTTGTGGGGTATCCAAAAGAAACAAAGTGATATTATATCTACACAAAAGAAGAGAACAAAGTTTTTATTGTTCGAAAGGTTATTTTTTTATAGAAGGAGTTTCTCCATAAAAGATTTAATGGGAGAGTGATGTAATCTGGAGAGGTCCAAGTACACTAAACTCATGAAGAGAATGGGTTAGAAATAGGATCAACTTCATAAGAAGTGTTGGAACAAAGACTCATTACACATGTACCAAGAAGGTTTGGTAGGGCTTGTCATAAGGTTGTTAGATATAGATTTTTAGTCACTTAAAGCGAGACTGTAGAGTTAGTAGATCAATAGGATACAACTATCTACCAATATACTATTAAAGGTTCTAATTAGGATAAGTGGCTTTAGGCCATGCAATCTAAATTTGATCAATGTTCAATAACACATTCTAAATGTCTGTTAATCCACCGAAAGGTGCAAAGGTCATTAAGTGTAAATGGAATTTCTAAACTAAGGCTAACAATAACTTCAAATGTAAGCTCATGGTTAAGGGATTTATACAAACTTATGGTATAAACTATGATGAGACATTTTTTTTCTGTAGTCATGCTAAAGTCCATTAGAATTCTTCTTGCCATAACTGCATTTTATGATTATAAGATATAGCAAATGGGCTTCAAAACAACATTCTTGAATGGAAAGCTCCTCGAGGACATCAATATGACATAGCCAAAGGGATTTTTTGATCCAAAGATCCATTTATGGATTGAAGCAACCATCTAGGACTTGGAATCTTTGATTAGATGAAGCAGTCAAAAGTTATGTCTTCTTAAAGAACGATGATGAGCCTTTTAAGTACAAGAAGGAAAATGGAAACATTATGATGTTCTCGATCCTATATATGGAAAACATCTTAATCATTGGGAATGACACACCAACATTAGTTAGTACTAAATAATGGTTTGTGCAGTGTTTCTCGATGAAAGACTTAGATGAAGTTGAGATGATAGTAGGTATCAAGATCTATAGAGAAATATAACATCGGCTCTTGGGACTAAGTTAATAAAAGTACATAGACAAAGTACTACAAAGGTTTTGCATGGCTAAATTGAAAACAAGTAATTTACCTTTGATTTTGGAAGTTGATCATACAAAAGCATACTGCCCTTAGTCTCGGTTCGAACGGGATATCATAACTAGAGTATTATATACACCTGTAATTGGCTCTATCATGTATGCAATGTTGTGTACTAGGTTGAATGTTAAACATTCACTAAGCCTAATAAGTAGATTTTAGCATGACCCAGGTAAGAAGCATTGGGAGGCTATTAAGCAATCCTTAAGTACTTAAAAAGGACCAAGGATTACTTCTTAGTGTACGATGGTTAAGAAGAGCTCACCAGGGTAATCTAATACTGCTTTCCAAACTCATTGTTCGAATATATGTTTGTGCTAAATAGAGTTGTCACTGGCAAAGCTCCAAGTAAGTGAGTGTTGCTAACTCGACTATAAAGTTTGAGTATATTGCATTAAGTGAGGCTGCAAAGGAAGGTATTTGGATTAAAAATTTGATTGCAGGACCAGAAGTGGTCCTAAACATCCTAGATCCATTAGAAATTTTATGTGACAAAAATAAGGCCATTACACAAGCTAAGGAACCCCAGACACATGCAAAATCCAAACACATACTCATGAGGTACCACCTGATCAGAGAGATAGTACTGCATAATGACATCAAGATCATCAAAATAGCTAGTGAAGACAATATCATTGATATGTTGACAAAGTAATTGACAATAAATAATAATGAGGGACATGTTAGGTCTTTTGGACATTGGTTTATGCCTGATAAGGACTAAAGCTAAGTGGAAGATTGTTCATGTAGCACTAGTCCTAATGTATTGTACTCTTTACTTATGTTTAATAAAATGAGGCATTTCAGTTATTTCATGTTTATTCATGTGCATATTATGATAGAACTACCATGAATAAGTTTATTAATGTTTAAGCTAGCTTATGTAAGGAAAATGTTTATATGACCTTAATGCAAGATATTACATTATAAATATTCCTAGTCAATCAATACTATGGAAATAGCAAATCAATTAAGACTAATATACTCTTTCTAACTTAGTAGGTTTAGTCCTACATAACACAAGGGTATAATCTACTAGTAAAAAATCACAGACATATGACTAGGCATGGTATTTGGATCAAATTCACAAATGAGAACACTAAATGGTTCTGAGTCATAAGTGATTATCTTTGTTTAAGTCTTACATCAGAGTTCTTTAGACCTAAAATCTCTAAAAAAAACTCTAGATAGATTATTGTTTACTGTGATATATGTTTAACGTGCTTATAATAAGGGTGACAAGTATGTGCATGTTAGGTATTCATTGGTCTATGTTATAGTTCATGAGAGAAGTGAAAGGATTATCCATATCAAATCAGAGAGAATACCATTATGCCTCTTGATTAGTGGACTAAAAAGTCTGTGGCCATAATCAAATGAAATAATGAGTTTTAATATTTATCTGAATGAGCCGTGTCACTGGGATATTAAGGAAAGAATTAGTATATGAGGATGTCTTACTCTATGGCTTATTTTTATTCTGATATTCATGGATAAAGGACTATGTAAGATTACATAATGTCGAGTAAATGCCAACCACATTTACATTGAATTTGTATCATCAATATGAATTGCTTGAGTGAATATATGACCTTTAAGAAGTTGTATTTCCCAATTCCAAGTTTGAATGGAATTATATGATCACACGTGAATAGATTACTAAAAAGTGCATTTTTTGTATTTCCTTAAGACATGTATTTGGCCTAGTTTAATTAGACAAATAGTGTGGGCTTGTATGGATAATTAATGGACATAGTGAGGCCTAATAATTATGACACATGGCTATGAATTTTTAATGGGGATGTTTTATTTTAATTAACATTAATCAAAATAAAGGAGTAAGGTTAGAAAGAAAATAGGAGCAAATATTCTTTATAATGTTAAGGGAAACAAGAAAAACCCTAACCTTAATACAAGATTATGTTGTCCACCTCCATCTCTATACACTCTACAGCAATGGAGACATCTATTCTTCTTATTCTTATTTGCTAGCTAGAACCTCATCTCAAAAAGGAAATAATTTCTTGTTCTTGCCTGTTCATCAAAATCCATCAAGGAAAGGTGAAAAATGAGTTAGCACTCTGCTTGAATTAGATTCTATTCGAACGTGTGCAAGAGTATAGAGGAGGGTAATCTAATGATAGGTTTTTGGTTGGCATTTTTTCATCGTTAGTTTAATGTAGGTCATAACATTCTTATGAGTTTTTCCTTTATGAAATCTTATTTTGGAATATTCTTAATTTCTGTTCTGTTAATTTTTCCATGAAAATAACACATTAGAAGCATGTATGATTTCCAACAATAAGTTCTTACCTAAGAAACTTAACCTTGTATGTATATAAATCAAATGTTAATATTACATTTGTTGTAAAAAGTGGATCTTTACCATAATGAAACTAACACAAATCAATTATGGAATGTTGATTTTATTGTAGGAATTAAAGTTGAAATGACTTTAAGAAGATTAAAATCCTTATCTAAGTTTATTAGTTTAATTGTTTGATTGTAGAATATGACCAAAAAAACCTTTTCTCCTTATGTTCAATTCTTGAGAAGGAGGAGATATGGAACTAATTTTGCGGTCTGGCATTGAAATTTGAGAACTATTATCAAGTAAGAGAAGAAGTTATACATCCTATCTTAAACTTTACCTTCTACACCTACGAGCAATGCATCCTAAAAGGCTAAATATGCCTATAAATAAAAGAGCGAGCCTAATGATGTGATTTATAGAATGTTTGCCCCTATGAAGTTTGATTTTCGAAAGCAATTCATTGATTTAGAGGCATATCAAATTTTCATTCGACTCAAAGAGATGTTCCAAAAACAATATCATCAAATGATTTTTGGTACAACTAAATCTTTTGGATGCTCTTTAGAGACTTGAAGTACACGTGAGAAATGATCTCTCAACTGATCTTATATTGGGATTTTTACGAATAGTTTTGAATTGTTCTTGATGAGCTACTACGTGTGTGTATGAATAAGTCAGTCACCAAGCTTTATGGAATGATCAAGATAGTTAAAGAAAATATTCATAAGACAAGCCCCATGTATTGGGTACAAAATAAGGTGATCTCTAAGTAGGGTAAAGACATTAGGAAGAAGAAAACTAAGAGCCTAAGCCTAGAAAAAACAAGACTGGCTCTTCAAATGAGAAGGAGGACAAGACATCTAAATCTAAGATGAAGGATGATAAGGATATTGTGTGTTACCATTGCAATAAGGTTGAGCATTGGAGGAGGCATTGCACCTCCTACTTGGAAAAGATCAAGAGGAATGAAAACCCAACCTCATCTTCTGGTAACTTTATTTGAAATATTGAACTCTTTATTCCTAACTCATGTTTGAATATGGTTTTCACATTAAATAGAAATGTGTAGGTGCCAAGAAATGAGGGAGGTCAAGAATGAATGAAGTTGATAGATTGTCTAAGAGACTCAATTTGGTTACATTGTAAAATGGAACAATAGGTTGACATCATTGACCAGAACTAGATTTCAGAAACAATAAAAAAATTTTATTTATAATAAAAGCAATTATTATTTCGCATTCTTAGTTTGTTATTAGATATTAATTAATTCCATTTTAATAAATAATATTTTAACAAAGTTCTTTTTATTTATGCTTTATTTTCAAAATTATGAATTTCTAGCCCATTAATGAAAATACCAAAAGGGGTCAACCTAAGTTTAACATTATCATTTGTGAGAAAGGTTAAAGAGATACACATTGAAAGACTTCAAGGAAGTATTTTCTTCATTTGAGTTAGAGTCTTATGTTAAATGTACATATCATCTACAAGATAAAATGCTTCTTTCCATAAGATTTAGTGAAAGATCACGAGTATTGTGGAACAATTTTAAAGAAAGTTATATGAAGTCCATAAAACATAAATGCTAAAGGAACGATTGACTATTTCATGAACTTCTAAAATAACAATAGTGTTAATGACTAAAATATCTAAATAAGTATATAAAGTCCAAAGCTTTTAAGAAGTTGAGGATTTTATGATGAACTATAAACCAGAACTTGATTAAAGTATAATACCACTCAATTAGATTGAACTGGTAAATACATAAGTCAAATAAACTATCTTTCATAAACTCATTCCATTAGAATAACTAATATAGTGGTATGTATAAAAGGAAATGTTGAATAAAAATAAACATAGGAAAGTCATGCATCTCTTAAAAAGTCAATCTTAAGTCATACCCTTATCACACTTTATGTCCTTACTAATTGTAAGTTCAACAAAAGCATGAAAAGGACAATATGAGAGATATGATTAGGGAATTAACTCAAGAGTCTTTTCTTAAGGTTAAAGTTACAGAGTCATACGTTAATGAAAATTAAGTGTGAACAAGCTAATTGCCTATGAACCTAAATGTTTATTGGTTATTCCTTATATGAAATAATATTATTCTTACTACATGATTCTCAATAAAAATGGTGGGAGTAAGATTGAATTTGAAGAGAAGTTCAAGTGTCATTATTTCCTAAGTCTAGAGGAAGGTTAGAGAATTATTCACAAGTTTAATGAGATTATTCTTTAATACATAAAGATATAGAGGATCTAGCATATGCATACACAAAGATATAGAGGATCTGGCATATACACAATTTGAATAGGTGCATAAACGCAATATTATTGAAAAAATATTTCAACATTGAAAGTCAAGCAATCATTGAAAGTGTTCATAATATATGACTTACATAATCATAATTGACATCTAATGTCAATAAATCATTGGTTTTGGGAACTAAGACATACAAAGTGCAATAGAAAGTTTATAAAATATTACTATAAGACTAACTAAAGAAAATGTTTGAGCTCTTGTCTTATAAGGATTATGCTAAGTAGTAGTAAATCTCTATTTAGAGTGATCATGGATACAGTCCTATAAATCTAAAGGATTATCATAAAAGCTATGTTATGTACTAAAAATAGATGCCACTCAAGTACTTAAAAAGATGTAAAAATCTATTCAAAGTGTCTTAAATTGTTAAGAAGAATCATCCATATAAGATATCAAAATGCTTTATCCACTTAAAAGATGATAATGGTCACAAAGGAGAAATACATTGATGTTGTTAAGTCAAATTTTACACAAACCAAGTGACCTATAAATTGAGTGACTATATAAAAGTGATTTGGTAAAGAATATCACAACTGAGTTAGGAACCCTCTCATGTTTCTTAGGCAAAACTAATTTCTTTCGGGACAGGAGTAGAATCAATGCACAAGAAAGGAATTATGATCATATTAAATACACACTTACAAGATCTCTTATGATTATAAAAATGATATTAATCAGATAGACAAAATGACAAGTAGAGACAATATGACCAATCATAAACTAATGAGTTAAGTTAGTCTTGAAAATAGAAAATATGTTAAAACAGTTGGTTTAAGGTAATATCTTATTAAACTTATGGCTAGTAGGAGGTTGTTAGTGTGAACCCTACGACCAATACAGTTGTCTCACGCACACTTGCTTATCATTTTATGTAAATGATAAATATGAGGAAAATACATTCTTTCTTAATCCTTTATAAACAATGAATATAATGATCCATGATATTATGCATGTTCAATTATTGCTATGAAGTACTGAATAGTGTAATACATAAAATAAAGTTAGCATCTAAACATTCCTAGTTAATCATTAACAATGGAAATTGTAATGAACTAAACTCGTATGTTGGTTTGTGAGATAATTATGTTTCACCAATTATATAGCAAAGGTGATTTACATACATTAGATGAAAATGTATTTGATTGATGTGCTCACATGAAAATGTTGCATGGTTAGAAAAGTCATAAATATTTTCATATATGGTGCTTATATAGGAATCCTTTGGCTGGAAGTCTATATGAATATTGGGTGGATTCTAGTATAAATTGACATATAATGTCGCCTATACTGAGGTTATAAATATGGACATATTGGGTTTGCAATAATCCATGCCAAAGAGAGATGATATCACCAGCTTCTTTATTTATGAACTAAGTAGCGTTTGACCAAATCCAAGTTTATTGATAGTCTAAATCATTAATCTATTTTATTTCACAAATAAGATTGAGGAAGTGAAAATTTTAAATAAGGATGACTTAACTCTTGCCTTATATTGTCGCAATATTAAAGTGCAAAGAATAGAAAAAGATTGATACATAAAAAAATTAACAAGTGTTGAATTCCATTTACTTAGGTTATTACTTAACCTATAAGTGGTCAATAATATTCATTTAACTTTCTAAGTTATAACCAAAGAAAAACAAGCCTATAGAATCTCACACAAATTTACAATATCAATGATTGAGAATTTCTAAAAAGAAAAGTTTCAAAAATTCCACAATATGTGCCAATATTTTTTACTTAGTTTAGAATGTAAAAAAAATAATAAAAAATCATGCACATTATGTTTTATGATTTAATTTGAATTAAGTTCATGAAAAAAATAAATTTGGTAACTTTATGGTGAAGAATTATCCATTATGGATAATATCTTATCCTAATCTCAAAAGTATGGAGAGATAAAGGAAAGATGTCTTAATTAAGACAAAGGTTGTCCTAAATTAATTAATCTCCTTTCTTTCTCTCTTCATGTTGTGTATGTGCTCCTCAAATTGATAAATACTATTTCTGATAAAATTTTAGGTTGGAATTAAAATCATAATGCATGTAAGTTAACTTAGCTCAACTAATCTACTTACATTAGATCTTAATTTAATCTCTAAACCCTGTAACTTCATGACCAAGCAATTGAATCTATAAATAGACTCACTTAGCCACAAAAAAATTGCATACTACTCTTCTATTGGCTAAAATTCTCAAGTCATAAAACACTTCGAGAATTATTTATTCTAAGTTGCAAGCATACACTACAAAAAAACGCGCATTTAGCGTCCAAATTTTTGGACGCTAAATGCAAATATTTGGACGCTAAGTGAATTTAGCGTCCAAAAAATTGGACGGTAAATTTGGACGCGAAAATGCTTGACGCAAAATTTAGCGTCCAAGTGGAGGCAAATTTCGCGTCCACGTGGACGCTAAAAATTGGCGTCCACGTGGACGC